>JAMKCH010020934.1:0-256633 GCA_023653785.1 Ophioderma brevispina
TCTGAGAAATTCATTACCTGGTTAGTACCTCTCTTCTCTGTTCAATCTCAGGAATCCACCTTCACCCTCCGCTCCTCATGTGCACACTGTCTTGTGGTTCCGGAGAATCTCATAGAGGCTGGTGATAGAGCTTTTCCATGGTTGGCGCCCAGGCTTTGTGGAATGTGCTACCTACTCCATCAAGAATGCTTCTACTAAAAGGATCATTCACAAAGGCTCTTTCAAAATCATTCTTTCCAAAATATAGTTGCTGTTGGGTTCGCTCCATCTCTTTGCTTCTTTTTTTCTTTCTAGCCGCCTTGTATCCTTTGAAATAGGCGCTGTACAATCCAGTTATTATTTATTATTATTCCCCAGGCCCGGAAGCAGTGGGGGCGGGTGACGAAGGAGGCGGACGCCCCTCCACATTCCAAAAAAAGCCCCAACATAAAGCTAAAAAGCGCCTATAAAAGGCCAGACAAAATAAATTTTGCGAGCGGATCGAGCCAAAAATAACCGTTTGATATGCATGGTTTGTTGAAAAAAGTAAAATTTGGTAAAAAGGTTCGATTTTTGCCACAAAGCTAAATCACCCCCCCCCCCCCCCCCCCTCTTTGGGTAGCGGGGCCGAATTTTGGAGGAAATCCATTTGAAAAAATTGCCATCCCTCCCACAGAAAATCCTGGTCAGGGGCCTACATCCCTTTTGTCGACCGGGGAAGTATGTAAAACTAATAACGGGTTTTATATTCCTTGGTCCCCCAATTTACCCATTACATTACAATATTGTTCCATGTGTTCAGCCACAGGGAATAAGGTGGCTTGAATTATGTCCATTGGACTTTCAAAATGTGTATCATGGTCCCCTGGACCATGGTAATGGATATAAATGCAGTGGACCACAACTAACACTGGTATCATTGTCCCTTTTGCACCCATGGTAACTGATATTAATGTCCAGTGGACAACTAACAATGGGTATCTGCGTCCCCTGGACCATGGTATCGATAGTAATTGTGTCCAGTTGGAAACTAACACGGGGTATCATGGTATCTGGGAACAATGACTAATGGATGCATATATAATTCAGTGGACAACTAACATGGGCATCATGGTCCCCTGGACTATGATAATGGATATTAATGTTCCGTGGACACGAAACACGGGTATCATGTCCCCGGGACCAAGAAATAAGATAATGGTATTAATGTCCAGTGAACAACTAACACTGGGTATCATGTTCCCCTGGACCATGATCTTGATATTTAATGTCAATTGGACAACGAACCACTGGGTATCATGGATCCTTGGACCCATAGTATCTGCACTATTAAGGTCCAGTGGACAATAAATTGAATACCCATGGTGCCCTGGCCGTGGTTAACGGATCTATTGTCCTGTGAACAACTAACACTAGGAGTGTAATGTAAATCCATGGGACCATGCGTTCCCTGAGTTGATAGTCCGTGATATTGGATATAAGCTTCAGTTTCTTCCATCGTTGCACGGTTAATAAATAACATTGGGAAAAAAATCTGCGTTCGTATTTTATTTATACCAAGCCATTCATTGTGTCAAAAAAATAAAACATTACGCAACTAAAAAAATAACAGAGGAAAAAAATATACTAAACAATCCCCAGCAGAAGGATTCGAACATCTGTTTCATTGGATTCCAATACAAAGTTCATTAGAATATGACAGTCCTAGACCTGCCTTACACCACGGAGGGTTGACACCCCCGCTCGTTATTCTATTGTCTCCCCTTTGAATAGTGCATTAGTGATTAGAAGAGTGTAACAGATAGGACTATAGTCTCGCGGACACTGATTACTTTTACTGCTGTAAAAGGCACTATAGTCCGGTGGGGGACATAGTCCGGTGTCACATACACAATAGGCTAAAAAAAATGATGTATAAGGGCTACCTATTCCTAGGTGCAAGTTGTCCAGTGTGACCTCTGTAGAGGAGTCAAGTCCGGAGGAGAGCATTGCCCCATGGTCCGGTAGGGCTATTGTTCAGTAGGACAGGGGTCCTTTTTTTTTTTCCGGACCCGTGTCCCTAGGAACAATAGCACGTCGGACTATAATCTGCGAACTCTATGCGCTTTCACACGGTCTTAAAATTTTCACGTTGCCTTATGTTACCAATGTTTGGCATAGGGTTACGTAATTAGTGGGGGAAATGTAACAAGGGTCTACATGGTCTATATGGGGTCCCATAAATGACTCAAAATTGTTATACAGAGCTGTGACTTCACAGAAGTGAAATGCATATATTTGAACAAGCACTAATTTGACACCAGTTACCAGTTCGACAAAATCTAAGCATCGATATTTTTTGCTCAGGATGACCTTACATTTCAGGGCTGGAGCTGGGTAACGCTATAAAGGTCGGACCCTATAAAAAACCATACTTTAATTTAATCCTTTATAACGAGGACAAAATAGATGGATTCGGAAATTTAAAAACAATTGGGACTTGAATCAAATTTACCTGTAATTAATTTACCCCCTTCTTTTACAAATGTTCCCGATATTTCCCAGAGGTTGGCCCCAAAAAATTCTGATTCAGGCACCCCCTGCTAACTCTCTAGAGAAAAACATCTTCAAACCTTCTTCCCTACACTTCGAGAAAGTGCTTCTCAGTTATAACCTACTAACACCGTAATAATTCGGCACATATGAAAAGAAAAGTACAGGAAAACGTGTTAATACACTTCGACGGAAAAACCTATAATGGAATGAGCGTAGACACGTACATGGCGAGATTTCCCGGGATTAATATTGAAAGAACGTTTCCAACAGCCGGTGGAATTATTATCGGAGATCTACGATATTAATTGTTGCGAATTCAAAATTCCTCTTTTGCGAAAAATGGAGGAATTTTGAGCTCTATGTCCGCAAGTCAGTTGGAGGGTCATTTGTGAGGTGGCCCAATTTCATCAATGAGGGCATTGGCGTTTCCAGCTCCGCCATAAAATTATAACAGAGATCCCAATTCTAATTACAAATCTGGCGTTCTTTAGACATATGCGAATTTGAGCATTGTGATTCGCAAAATCCCAAATTTTGAAAAATTGGGGGCGCTCTTAAAAATAATGTGCTATTAATTTGTTTTCTTATAACCCTTTTCTCTATTCCTATCTTAACTGCCATAGCTTCAATAATAAAATTTTATTAAAAATTGCAAAAATTTGGCGAGGGCTACCCGCTGGGGAGCGCTGGAGCATGTCGTGATCGCATATGAATGGTTAGTATTATCAGGCATCACTACAATTATACAAGATGACATGTATACACAATTAGGTCCAGCAAGGTGGAAAATTGACCAAGTTTTTATTAAGTTTTCAAAAAATTGCCGAGGTGTCTCTCCCTCGCAGTACTGGCCAGCAAACGTTAATTCTTCAGACATGCCAGAGTGACATGATTGATACATTAACACCACGTAGTATACATTAACACACGTGAGTATATTTTGAAATTTAAACACCTTTGTGAGAGAGAATCAACAATGTGAAATGTAAATTAAACATTAATATGATATAACCATGGGGAAATGGTTCCCAATTAACCACCACATTGCTATCATCATTCCCATGCAGAAATTTAGTGGCATAAGATGTGCGTCACACATACAGCCATCCAGTACGGCATCCAATGTCTCCAACCATCCTTTTATGACATCAAGGTCCAACCATCCCAAACCATCCCATATGGCAGTCCACAATGTCCATCATCCTTATGACAACCAATGTTCAACCATATGCATCCAATAGCCACCGATCCTCTATGGCATCCATGTATGACAAAACATATCACGCGCAAATGTTCCACATATAACTGGTTGATTTGAATCTACGTGACAGCCCGCACCACTTCTCTTTCAAAAGGGAACCCAGCAGTCGAAACCGACATGTATTTCAATCTAGACAAAAATGTCCATTACGTATTCTAAAAGTACATTGACACAAAATTAAAACCCACATTTAATGTCAAACGCACCAAGGACTGTTAGCATTTACTTGCACCAGCCCCCCAAGAATTGTTTACTGTTGCCATGATGCAATTAGTACTGTCATGAATTATTATTCAATAATAAACAAAAATCCAAATAAAGTCACGCACCTCAAATATTGCTGAACCAGCCTAATGACAGTCGACAAAAACTCGGCACGGACAGCTTATGCATTAATCCGAACGCCCCCCACCTATACCAAGTTGGTTCCAATGACTTCAAATTTTCAATGAGGTCAATTACATTTTCAGCGTTACAACCTTGACCTAAAGGACGTTTTGGACCTTGGTATGTGACTTGCCTCATCACCAAATGCGCGATCCCACGATTTGCACTATAACTCAAGGTTGGGTCTAAATCCAGAAATATGCGGAGTAATACAGGCAAATGTAACCCTGGTTTCACAACCAACAGACAACAACAGACACAACAAACAGGACATCCAATAACAGACATCAACAGACAGTGGACAAGCATGACAAAGTGATGCGTCTGCCAGCGTCTTCCTGGTAGGCGACACAAAAATCATGTGCTGGGATCACAAATATGCACCCTTTAACCAGAACTTGATTTGAGTATAGGAATCAAATTACAACAAAAGAATACTTGCGATTATATCTTGATTGTCACAATTGGAAAACAAACACTAGCCTACTGTAAAACACGAAAAATAGATTTTGACAGAACAAATTAAACATATAACCCAGGAGCTAACACACATTTGTAACTCATCTCAAGTAATACAAAAGGTTGATGATTAAATATGTTGACAGACTAACCAGAACCCCTGAAACGAGATTCTTAAGAGCCGCAAATGGTGCCTTAAGGGGAGGGAGCCATAACAAAGTTTGTACAGGGGTCAAATTTTAATTGGTCCAATATGTTAAAAAAGCAAACCATTGTTATGTGTAACCATACGGAGAATTCAGGAAAGGTATAGTTCTGTAATATTACAGACTAAAGTTTCAGAGTTATAGGCAAAAACAGTAAAAATCCCTAATACGGGTCAATTTCAGTTGGGACAGGGTCAAATTTTAAAGTTTGCTCGATTTGGATAAAAAGTGGTGCAAATTATTGTGGAGTTCAAGGGTTAAAATAGAATAGTTTTACCTGTCTTAAATGCTTAGTCTGATGTAGGGGCACAGAAGATCAACGTACATTGCATTCAATTGGGGCTTGATCTTGTTCCCCCCCCGACTTTTATAAGCAAGCATTGAGACACCAAAACTATCCTTATTTAACTATGAGCTCCAACAGTAATTTTTGCACCATTTTTTATCCAAATCGGAGCAAACCATGCAATTTTTAAATTACCCCCCTGTACAACTGAAATTGACCATTTTATTGTTTGTGCTGTGTAGCCGCTCACGGCTGAAACTTTACGGCTGTACATATTAAAACTATACCTTTTCTGAATCCTTATGGTTGACACGTCAACATGGTGTGCTTTTCAACATGATTGGATCAATTTAAAAATTTGGACCCTGTACAATCTTTGTGTGGGCCCACTCCCTTAAGGCAACCACTTGCAGCTACTTAAGAATCACATTTCAGGGGTCCTTGTCAGTCCGTCAACATATTCAATCACAAACCTTCGTGTACTTGAGATGTGTTATAAATGTGTGCTAGCTCCAGGGTAATAGATTTAAAAATGCCAACGGCACCCGATTATAAATTGAATTTACAAAATTTGACTATATCAAACAATTTATATGTCAAATAATTAGAATTAAATGTCCGAATTCATCAAAAATCAATCTCACACTTGATCTACAAATATGAAAAATCATGACAGTTCAATAATCTATAATAATTAAGTACAAGAAAGTTGGTTTTTGAATTTTGATGACCAAATCAAGTGCCAATTGGCACAAGTTTTGCCTGGTCTTGTTGGAGATGCAGTTACCTTCGGCAGGCAGGGCAATTATGGAAAATTACTGGGACACGCGTTAGGCGCAGCTAGTGCGCATGACACAAATGGCAATCATAGCTAATTATGCTGAACATGCCGTGAATGTTCAGTAGTAGTAAATTATTCATAAAATTAATACTAAGCTTGAATTTGGGGTTTATGTTATTTAACAATCTAGTACTGCGTGTTATATTATTATTATTATTATTATAGTAGTAGTAGTAGTCGTTGTTGTGTTCAAATAGTTAAAACAAATCCAATTCCATCACAAAACCTAACCGACATGACCGCACTTATCGTGCCTTAAAGACACTATTAGTGATTGCTAAATCAGCAAATCGAAAAAAAATCATCAAAAATCAGATTTGCATTACGTAAACAATGTACGGGTATCCTAACATACCATGCAAATATAAAACCAGAAGCATTCCTAATAAGGACAGAAGCGGAGATTTCGTCATTACTGTCCGAAACGGACACTTACTACCAAACACGTAATTGAAGGGAAGATCGTATCTTGGACACTGCCGTTTTCTCCTTTTCTTTCAATTCTAGAGTGGTAAAGGTTAATTATGAGAATTCTACAGAAGTATCCTTCACTTTGAGCTATTCCGGCAAATTTCAAATATTTTTCAATCACTGATAGTGTCTTTTAAAGGACGTAGTGATCAGTGATTTGATAAATCAGAAAAAATCGAAAAAATCATCAAAAACATATTTGTATGTATGTAACAAATGCAGGTATATATCCTAACAAACCCTGCAAATGATAAGACCAGAAGCAACCTAATAAGGACAAAATCAGAAATTTTAGTCATTACTGTCCGTACGGACACTTACTACAACACGTAATTGAATGGACTGCCGTTTTCTTACTTTTCTTTCAATTCTTTAGTTGGAAAAAGTAACGTATGAGAGTTATACAGACTTATCCTATAATTTTAAGCTATTCCTGCAAATTTCAAATATTTTTCAAATCACTGATAGTGTCTTTAAATAAGTCAGGCGATCAATACTCTGCACAAAATGTTTTATGGATTGTTTCTCTCCACATTCACTCGGACCTGCTGATTCTAAATCCCGATGATACAACTTTGGTATCCTTAAAGGTCCATGGCCCGATCGCTAATAGCCTCGTCCCCAGAAGCCCCAGATGTTACCGGAAGTGGTCAACATTTTGGTATCAGAAGAAAGCTACTATTTTTCTCATTTATCCTGTGAAATCTTAGATCCAAAGGATATTTGGTTTGGAAGTTATGAGCGAAAATGTGCCCCATTTTGGTCGACCAATATTAATTTTACACAGAACTCTACGGGGCTTACAAAATCACGTTTTTAGCTCTCGCTTCAAAACGGATTGAAATATCGGCTTGAAACTTTACAGATGGGGTTTTGGAGTGATGGCCAATCTATTAAGATGAAAACTTCATATCCTTAAATCGGGCCATCCCCCTTTAAGCATTTTGAAATGTATAATCATGTTATCTGGTTGTAAAGCTATAGTTTGCAATATCTACTACCGTTTTTGTTTGCACAACAGGCCAAAACCTGTTCAAGGTCACCATGGGCCTAAAATAATATTTCTAATGATTCGATTTGTTTACAATTGGTTCCAAATTGTTCGTATGGGAATGCTACATTTACGTTATGTTAATTGGCTCAAAGATATCTAGCCGAGACTAGAGTGCTGAACTGGTGATCCCCATAGACCCTGTATATCGATTTCCTTCTTAATTTTACTCCAAAAGTCTAACAAATTACATAACATGGATTTGACATTACCCCGGGACATTACTCTTTATTACCATGAAGAATATGAACTCATTTTGAGAAGATAGAAAGTGCAATCAAAATCTTCCCCGATTCAACATGTTCAAAGGGTGCAATTTCAAATCTTTACCAAAAAGGCGATGGACCCGAGAGATGAAAGATTTGAGAACCTCAACTTAATATCTCCAAAATCATCACTAAAGGTGTATAAAAGCCGTGTTCTATCAATGTTCTTGATGTATTTAAAAGCGTTGACCTTTGCTTATAAGAGATATGAAGCAATACACCGCCCCCACAACGAACCGTGGCATTTTTACCCATGGTACTACGAACTTGATAAAGAAACAAAAAATGAACGCACTTCGCCTTTAGTTCACACATTGACCAGCAGTTGTTTTTCTCGTAATTATACATGGTCCACAAAGCACTATATATGACATGACACAAGTCTGGAAAATAACCATAATATTAATTATCGGATGGAATTCCAGAGGGATATATGTATCAGCACCATGGCTATATTTATATATTTTTTTTTATTATTTCATCCTCTATTTTAAGTATCAATTAATTTTCATTAAGAAGTGCGATGTATGTAATTTTGTACGCGTTTGTTTTCATTTTGCGGATACGAGCATGCGGTACGCTGATCCTATACGACTGTAGAGGGTTGTTTGTGTAAGGTGATCAGGCGATGTAACCATTTGGCAAATATCACTCTTTTCTCCATCTTAAAGGCTACCATTTGGACGATCAGCACATCATAGTTTACGACAACCAATACCAAAATGGCTTTCATGTCAGCTTACAATTAATGACAATACCGCAGGTACATACCTCATCACTCAAGCAACAGAAAGCGTTTGGGACAGAGCATTGTGTGAGTGTACTATTCCTAATAATCTTTTAGCTGACAGATTATTATGGGCCATTGGCTAAAATACAGTTTCTTCATTAAAAATGTCATCTCATTTCGATCATAAAATGGGAAGAGTCGAGATGAGTTAGAAGTATACCTTGAAGTGAGTAAGAATCGAATCATTGATGTTTGGGGGAGGTTTGTTGATTATTTGTGTACAATTTATTAATCCAACATAATCTAACTAAAGTATCAAAATCAGCCATTATCCATATTCGTTAAATGGGGCTGTAGAATGTATAAGAAATGGCAAGCACTGCAATACCATAATAAAAAACTACCGTACTAAATGCTAAATTACCATTGCAACTTTGCGGTAAATTATGAAGGCTAACAATCCTATTGATTCTGTAAACCCCGCAAATTAATTTGATAACTTTTATTGAATGCTATAATATAATATGGACCTGTGCTGGTTTGAACTTTCAGTACACCAATCCAAATTATTGTTTGACTGGGGAAAGCAAGAGAGAGAGAGGAGAGAGAGAGAGACGAGAGAGAAGAGGAGAGAGAGAGAGAGAGTGAAGACGGGGGAGAGAGACTGGCCATTGATTTTTTCACCTTAACACTGAAAAATTATTTTAATCAGGTTGAGTTAAAAAGACACAGCCTCTTAATGTGTAGTAAAATCGTAGTCTCAAAGTGAATAAAACCTTACTCATTGTTGACTTAAGCTTAGTCATTGTTGGTAAAATATACTCAGATTGTGGTAAGTTTTACTCAACTTTGACTAAGGTTGTTACTCATAAGCGCTGTGTGAAGTTTTTACTCAAACATTTTTGGAGTGTGTGTATACACGAGTTATTAAATGCACAAGTCTTTCTATGTACCCGATTATTAGTAAGTAAGCGAATTCATGAAATTTCTTGATCGAAATCGATCAGATCATAAGCTGTCTTGGGGAGTATATTTTTTTCAACTCAACATTTAGATACTGTGAAAAAGATTAGACGTTTGTAGTGAGAAAATGGTCCAAAAATCGTGAGCTTTCCATGTAATCAAATATGGTGAGGCGCAATCTTCAGGAAATAGTTTGTTATAGTTTTGCGTTCATTATCCCCAAAACGATTAACGATATTTTAGTGGGCGGGGATGTTTGATAATTTAAAGCGAACCCAATTGATTTGGGAATTACTAGAATATAGAGTATGATAATTACCTTCCTAACTAGAAATAGGGTTCGACTGACAAATGCTTATCTGTTGCAAGGTTGTTTGTGCCACAAATGGGGCATGAGTTATTCAGTGGACCACAATCTTGCTTTTGCTGCGCTACCGCAGTCCTGGCATGGCGTGTTTACTTGACCTGAATTCACTTGTCCAATAAAAATATTGGACGCATTTACAATACATGTACAATTCACTGATCAAACATCTCAGCCCACAATATAGCGTCATATTAAGTCAAATATTTGTGTTGAAGAAGAACATTTCACAACACCGTACCATTGCAATCGAGAATATCAAACATCGCACTATGTATGCGAAACATGAATGTTTTTGTTCGATCGATCCGTGAATAAAAGAATTCTATGTGAAAGGTAATGCTCAATTTTGTGTATAGCCTATTTGTCATAAAGGCAAGATTTTGTGATCAGAATCAGAGATCTCCGGTTTTAACCCGGTTTTTAATTCATCGACTGCGCTGAAAACGCCAAATATCTGTCCGTCCGTTATGACACAGCGCCATCTCACGAAAAGGACCTAACGTACGTACTACATTTATATTGGAAGGAAGTTTCTAGCGGTCGCTGAATTAGAATTGGAGAATACCCCGAATCCCCGCTTCTAATTATTCTAATTACAAATTGCGCTTCCGCCAATAACCAACATAACTGTACACAAATTATGTTTGAAAATTGGACACTCTTCAAAAACGTGCTGTTATTGCTTTAATGGACTAGTTTTTCTTTATGTTAAGACCTATGAAAAGTGAAATAACTTTACAGAAAAAGGAGTATACACTTCTGACAAACCTTGTAATTCAGTGTACTCTGGAGTTGCCTGCTAGGTGACTGACAAGTACCCATGTAAGCCACCAGTAGTGGAGTATCTCTGGAGCTACTCCACGGGAGTGCATTCACAGGTACTCCCCTACCGGCTGCCTAGTAGGCATCACTTTGGACCATAGAGGCCGCCAAATATTTCATTGTTGTTTACGAATTTCTGGTCATTTTCAAGTAACATATATATTTGAGCTGAGCATCACCAAAACCCCTGTATATGATATTTTGTGTAAAACATATAACATAATGTGACCAAAATGTTAAATACTGGATAAAATAACCCAAATAATCACACATCGCTCAAAGCTCATTTGCATTGGAGTACCCAAGCAGAGTACTCCCACATGGGGTGACTAGTGGTTGAGCTACTGCGTGTGTACTTAGGTGGAGCAGGTGGGAATGTTTCCCCCCCCCCCCCCCCCCACTTTTGCGGCCGGCGATGTGGTACCCATGCAGGTGAGTACTCCGTGGCTACTTAACAGGTACTTAAGGTACTCCCTTGAAGAAATTGGTTGTGTATATGACAAAACTAGCCAATCAAAAATGCTGTATAAACGGCATGTAATTCTCAGGGGGTGAATATAGGCAACTGATGGTAGACCATTTGACTTGGTTATTCACATGTCAGTAGTTTAAATATGACTTCTCTCAGACTTTCCTAAGCTGAGATACTATTTTTATATATGCGCAGATTCCTTGTCTGTTTCCCTGTTAAACAAAGTTGATTGTTATTTGTTTCATTTAAATTGCAATTATGGTACTTTTGGCCACCCATACCCATGGAGAGTTGTAATGAGCAAAAGAGTGATAGTCACATTGAAACGACCTATAATGTGAAATTTATTTTGCGATTTTCCTAAAAGCATGATTTTGGATTATTCACTTGCTTAAAAGAATCTCCGATTATACCTTTAAATTAATTGGTATGGTCATTGACATTCGGATTGTCAATCAATCAAAGCATTAATGCTTTGTCAACCTTTAGGGGCGGGACCTAAGTGCCACCACGCATCGACAACAGCTGGTGACCGCCGAAACTGGTTCTAAGAAAATATTAAGACAGCGGGCGAGGCTTGCTTAGTCTGCTGTCAATAGCTTGAAGGTGGACAACACACGACATCATACGGTCAGGGGCAAAACAACCCACAAGTTCATGAATTGGTAACACTTTAAACTTTTGGTGTAGCAGACGCCCGGAGGAGCAGACGACGACAACACACGATGCATGTCACTGCACTAACCCGTCACCACATCTGCACGCAAAGATATGTACCACCACTGCATTGATGGTTTCAGTATCGATTATACATATTATAGCGAAATGGGGAAAGTCTACGAACAGTTCAGAAATAATATTGAGTATGAAATGCTCGCTTCTGTGTATTAATCGTATTTGGTGTATCAGTTCTTTATAATCGTAAATGATCGGAGATGGAGCAGTCAATGCGGATGTGGGGTGGAGCAAGTTACCATGGAAACGCAAAGCTGTGAATGAAACGCTGATGGCATTCATAATAAAGACAGTTAAAGGCACTTCTTTGAGTTACCTTAAATGTGAAACAAAAACAAAACACCTTTGAACGTAGTGGAAAAATCTGATCTCCCACCCACTCACCGCCTCTTGTAAGTATAAAAATGAGGTACAGCCGTCGAAAACGTGGTGGAGTTTATCAATCGATCTGATCATCGCACTTTGATGTGGAGTAAATTAAGAACTTGTTGCCAGGATCAGCACTCACTTTTTGTTTGTTTTTACTACCGGTATTTGATACAAAGACCAAAAGAACCAAAACTGGATACTGACTGCAACAATTAAGGTGGCTTATTTGAAGTTTGATATTAAACCATGTATTCAGCATCGTTTCACTGGAACTTAGTAGTTAGTGCCCTTCTGATATTGTTTCTACAGTCTCTGCCATCGCCTTGTGTGGTTATAATCCCAGATTCAGACATGATTCCGAAAGATTTTCCTCATAATACTGAGGATAGTAGGACCAATTCGGTCAACAGCCTGGGCTTCTACTTAGAATCAGAATTTACTCCATTGAGAGAACGTGTTAATACAGTCTGGGATCCTGATAATAGAGCATTTCGATCACAGGTTAAAACGCCATCGACGACTTTTCAAACGAAACTGCAGAAGTTAACGACGAAGGATAAAATTGGACAACCCACTCTTGACATAGTTTCTGGTCCAACCTCAAATGCTATTAAACGCAGTGTATCGCGTGGCCACGTAATGAACGCTGATAATGAAAGAAGGAAAGTACCTAATACTGAAGCAATAATTTCAAAGACGAACGGCTTTTTTTCTATTCTAAGACATATCCGAAATACTGGAAGTGCACTTGTATCTAGAGACATTTCAAGTACTGAGAAATTAAATAATAGACGATTTACACGAAGATTGAGAAAATTGCGAAGAAGAGCTCTTCGTCGATCGAGTGAAGTTAATCCCAAGCTGCAGTATTCTTCTTCGAAATCTGTTCATCAAATTCAAGTGCCAACTTTTAGATATCAACTTACAACATCACCAAGCAACATGCGATCATTAGAGCCATATTCTGGCATGTCATCCGGAATGGCCCCTGCCGAAACCCAGGCAGCAGTTCGGCAGCCAAACCACCGCCGTGGACACTCCGTCATTTATTCGGGGCAAAACACACCGCCTGAGACAAACGAAGAACTTGAAACTTCGGAATCTGATATCCAAGAGCAATTTATCTTCGATGTCGACGATAGACAATTGGTTAACCGAACCGTGCGACGAAAACCTCCGTATTACAACATCGCTCGTCTATCAGTTGGATGTACGGGAATGCTTATTACGCCCAGGCATATATTAACGTCCGCACATTGCATCCACAATGGAACACATTTTACTTCACATCCAGATAAATTACAGGTTGGTGTATCTCACTGCAGTCGAATCGGGATGTGCAGTGTTTCAAGCTTTGCAGTTCCACTACGTTGGCTAAAGTCCGAAGACCGTCAGAGCAAGTCTCTTCGATCCGTGTACGATTACGCTATTGTTGAGCTTTCAGCGGACATTCCAGGAAGGCGTTATTTTCCTCACATTGGTCTACCCAAAGGAGCTCCATTGAGTAGCTCTATTTCCTTCGCTGGTTTTCCTTTTGACAGATATCCAGAAATGTGGGAAACAACTTGTAGTATATCAAACAACGATTTTACGCGGGATGAAAACTTGTTGCAGACTCGCTGCGATGCCGCCCCTGGAAGCTCAGGATCGGCGGTTTTCATGAACGTCAGTCGATATGGGCGACGCGCAATAGGCCTCGTGTCGCACAAAACGTTAATTTTCAGAGACAGTAAGTTAATACCAGTTAATGTGATAACTGTAATTACGCCTGGCAAAAGAGTTACTATATGTGCAATGGTAGGGGCTGATGGTCGATACAGTAATCTATGTTCTGCAAGGAATACAGACTCCAGAAGCAGAAGTGCCATAATATTTCTACATGCCACCGAGAGAGCAAACTTGTGATCATGTACATTTTCATGTTAAAGTAAATCGTTTCTAATGATTGGTTTAAAGTAAGACCAACAAGAATATAACAAAATTTAGCTATCTGAAATGACTCCCCATCAGGAAAAAAGTGGGGAACTTGTACGAAGTGCACAATTTTTTAAATATTTTCCTTAGAATTCTGATGAAGTTCGTAATTAGTAGCTGAAGTTGCGAAACCGTTAGCCATTTATGCGTTCGAAAAGAGCTGGTACAATTGGATAATCTACCCGTGTTTTATCTCGAAGACATTGTTTCAAAAATATATATTACCTCAAATATTATGTATTTGTTGTAAGGATATCTGGAATATGTCTATTTGCTGCTACTTCTTTCGACCACCAAACCGTTTACACCAAAAGTAACATGTTATGCGTGTCTTGAAGTGATTGATAAAAAATGATGTTCGATATCGCGACAAAACGTCAACGACCGGGGAACCAGGTATTTGATGTTTTTGCAAAAACAACTGATATATTTAATAAAAATAAGCGATACCTGTTGACTAAGCATGACATTATATGTCAACAAATCGAATGATCTTAACGTCCTTCCGTCGCTCTTTATTGTTGACATTGAATTGTATTTTTCTAGCAGACACGGACTACTTACCTTAATAGTATTTCTACTGTCTTAAACCGAAGTGAATTTACTATTCATTTCCATCACAGGGCATCTTGTCACAATTCTATTGTCTCATTCGGTTACACAATGCCTTATTTCAATAACAATTTAAAGAGAGGTCGGTTTTTTTATACCGTTACATGATGTATACAATTGATGTCAATGAATATGATGTTAAATTCACTCGGGTTTGAGGCAGTCAGAAAACACTTTATATCAAGTGACCGGGGTCAATTGCCTGACTAGACAAAGACAGTTCTTGGGAAGAAGAAAGCAGTTTATACATTTCAGCCAAGGACGTATTTGGGAGTCGTTTATTATATGGAGATTCGAAAGTAACAGATATTTAAGGGGGGGGGTGGTTTGGTTTATGCAAGTGTATAAAAATCACAATGTCTCATTTTGCATTATCGTTGTAATCTTTGTGAAAAAAATGATTTCAGTTGTATGATACAGTTACTTTATATACAACCATTGTCTTGCGAATCGCATGCGACTGCATGCTGGATTTTTTAAATCCACGTCTGCGCTTAAAATGCCAAAACTTTCGTTAAAAAGCTTCTTAGTATCATTCTCTAATCCTTTACGGTCATTTTAGCAGAAAAATGTAAAGGTGGTCGGAGCACCTTCACCGGGTTAGGGTATGCCGTCGAAGGGTTAAGAGGGGGGGATTTTGCCACCCAAGGATATTTTATGGTTCATTTTAAAAAGATTATGACGGCTTATGGCTCTAAAAACTTATGTAGGTTTATGTATAAAAAAACTATCCAATTGTTTATTTTTAGAGACTGAAACTGCATGAAAATCCGATTTCCTAGTTTTTTAGCCCCAAAATTGAGGATTTCTTGCCTATTTTCTGTTGAAAATGCCAATGTTGCCGACTCGCTGCGACTTGTGACGTCATTGTGATGCCATACTAGGTATGTTGGTACGTTTTTGGGTATCAATGAAAGAGAAGGACCATAGCATCCACTGGTATCATGATCAAAATCATAAGCATCGGGTGCTTTATACGAATTCTTGGGGGAGGCTTGCGTAAGATGAGGGTTAATCCAACAACTGCAAATTACCTGCCTTGGAAAAGAAGTGGCACGCCACCGACAAATTGCAAATACTCACAAAATAATATCGCCCCACTCCTGCATTTGCGGATGAACAACACGTAAATTTATAGAGTAGAATTTCGCATCCCAGCTTTTCGCTTACGCCGTTTTATCCGAATCACCTTTGTTATTTTTTTCGACTGAATAAAAACCTAAAAACTGAATATTTTTTCGGTAGTTGTTTGGGTCAACATCAAATTAACAAATATAACTTCAATAAATTATTTCCCCAAACATCGCATAATGAGAACATGTTTGGTCCATGGTTTAAATGTTATGGGTTCGATTCCCTTTGCTGTGGCTAACGTGTTGTATACTTGTACCTTTTATCTCACTTTTCTCTTTCCACTCTGGGGTTAACACTTAAGTGCCCAAGGGGGGAGGGTTCCATAGTACCCAACATTTGATTTTTTTTTGCGATTTCCCGGTTACGCAATCAATTTTTCAAGGAGGTTTTTGCTAATTGTCTGATTTATGAATACACTTCTCCTGATACAAACAAAATTTAAATCCGCCCACGGCTTCATTAGAATAATTAGGTTGGCCTAGGACCCCCCCCCCCTTGGGCACTAACGGAAGTGAAAAAATCAAGATATTTTACTAATTAAAAAATTAAAGTAATTAAATCTTGGGATTTATTTGCTTAGATATATACCTTAGGAGGCAATTAATTAATAATTAATAATACTTAAATCAAATAACCTCTTATATGCTGATAGCATCAATTTTAATTTTTCATGACCGTGCTCTTAACTGTGTAAGTCTATGGGAAAACTAAGTTTCTGAGAAAAATACAAGATGGTATAAATTTGACTATATTTGGAAGTTACTGTACTGTACCATCGGAATTGAGAATATCTTGCCTCATAGTGAATGGTCAGTACATTATTGGAGATAGGTTTGCACGATTAACAGGCAGCCACCTAAGTGAAGCGAAATGATTGCGATAGCAGCAAAATAATAATAGTACGCCATGCTTTACATTATTCATATCGAATCTTTCAACAGAAGTACTTATCGATTTTAACATTAATAAGTCTACTTAGATAAAATGGCCAATGGAATTTTAACTACTAAGTTTTCACAGTTAGGCTATGTAGGCTATGAATTTTTATTTCCTCTATTAGTTTTATTGATAAAACGGTGAAATTTCCCATCTCCAGGGAAATATTAATAAAAAAATCAATATGGCCACTATTCACAGAAGAACTTAGTCCTGATTTAACTCTTAGTCCAGAACTTAAGTACTGCGAGGAAGGACCTCTATTTTTTTCTTTCTATGTTATTTTTTATTGCAGCTAAAACAGTCAAATGTCCCAGTAAATGAAACAGTTCCCGTAGGATTTTGGTGCTAAAGTTGATTTTCTTGCTGTTTTTCATTCAATAGGGACCAGACAGTCAGAAACTGATGGGGTGCAAATTTTCGGACTGATGCCCCCTTCTTCAAGGGGGGAATGTTAGTACAGAGAAAATGTTAAAATCGAGTCAAATTGTGTTTAATGTACACTAACGCGTTCGCATCCTCATAAGGGTTACAAAAATATATATTTGCCTAGGTTCCAACCTTTAGTTAAAGCAGTATAGCCCCGTAATGGTTCAAGGTCACCCTGGGGGTAAATGCTCCGATGTTGTTGAAAGTGGTGTCAAATGATTCCTTGTGTCATACTGAAACAGAAAATGCATTTTAATTGATTTTTTATATCACCATTGCGACATCCAGGGAAAGTTCTGGTGACCCCCATAGACCATGTAGACCCTTGCGACATTTTGCTATGTAATTAGCCAACCAAAAGTCACACACTGTAAAATAATACACTTTTGGATCCTGTGAACAATACAAACCACTTATCACCAGTTTCAACAAAAACTGAGCATTGGTAAATGTTTACCCCAGGATGACCTTGAACATTATGGGGCTGTGCGCTTTAACTAAAGGCGAAACCTAGGCAAATATATCCTTTTTCTAACCCTTATAGGAGACGAATCCTTTTGAGATATTCCTATATTTTTTTTCTTCAAGTGAAGGCTGTTTTGGTAGTGCGTGACACATTTCCCTTACCCCCTGCTTTGTTTACTGAGAAGGTTTTTGTAACTAAGCACATTTCGCACAAACGCTATATACCTTTAATTGGCTGTCCCCGATGTATAGTACAGGTACGTAACCTCTTGTAGTGTAATGAGAGGCTGCATCGATTGAATTTTTCCTTCTTGAGGCTTTGAAAATTTGCTCAAGAAGTATTCTCAATAGACTTTTTCCTGGACGAATATTAATATTTTTCACCTAGATCCTGTAGAGCAAAAGAAGATCCTTCACCACAGATACAACTACTCAATTCTTGATTAGAAATCACGTCATGAATGTGCGTGCTATAAACCACAATTTTTAATAGCACAGTATCATTAGTGTTTGTGATTTGAATTGGATAATCATCTTTACCTTAAAATAGCCCATTTCAGACCGCACAGCCATTCACGAGTCCTTGACCATCTTCGACAGATGACCAATATGCCACGTATCAATAACAGATAAACGCACATAGCCATTCGAAGTGGTGTGTCCGGCTCGAGACTCGCTGAACCACGACGCAATTCTGATTTTATATTTTATGATTATTGATATTACAGGTGGATGTTCGATTGTACGTGTCTCGTGTTTCTCTACTTGATATGAGAGCCTGACACCTTCATATACTTACGATCAAGAATCGTGGGGAACAAACTTGCGGTTTTGATAATAGAAGCTATAATGCACTTTCATTCAGGCCCTATTCACACTGTGCTAATTTGATGCTTAACCACTAAACAGCAGTTTTTTGTTTATCTCCTTTGCAAAGAAGTGGAATTTGGAAACGAAATTTCAGGACGATAATGAGAAAAAACTGCCTTTCATCGATATCAAAATCTAGGCCTAATAGTTAACTTTCCGGTAAATCGGGGGGGGGGGGGTCCTCAGAGAGCGAATCGGAACAACCCCTTTAAGTAAAGAATCTTGATAGTCTGGAGCATCAGCCTTGAGACGTTCTATCGATTAATCGATTATGTATCTTATGTATTTAAGTTATCACTTCCGTGTTCGTTAAACTAATGTGGTCATTTCCTTTCACTTAAAGCTCTTACAAGTTAACAAAAACTCCAACTTCTGATTCTGAGCAGTACTTTAAGTTATGATTGTTATTTTAAGTCTTTCTAAGTAATTTCAACGAAGATGTAATCGATACTATTAATTATGTTATGGTAAACTTTGAATAGAATTATGGTGAAAGTTACATTGTAACGGATTTTGTAAGTAAGAAGCTTCAACCCTCCGTTTGGAAGAAATACTAGTCAGATGATTAATTTGCAGAACAATGAAGGGAAGTAATCTGAAATTAAAAAATCTGTTAACAATCTGCTTTACTAAAACATAGCCTGTGTAGAGAAATGTAGTATTAAACTTACAATCCTTTCTGTTATGAAACGTGACTGAATTTTGTATCTTTCATGTTAATTCTTATGGGTCTCGTTTTTCCCTTAATTTGTATTAATACTTATGAATGCAGTGTTTTGTATTAACGTGATTAATATTATGATATACCCTCTAGTTTGCAATGGAAATGTAGTTTAATCAAATGCTTAACCCATTTGTTTTATTAAACTAACCCTAATGCTAATATCTGTTAGTCGAAAGCACTTTAAAATATCAACAGTGCTTAAAAGTTCATAAAATGGCCATAGTTGTTAATATTATTACGGAAACGCTGTTAACTGTTATAGCCCATTTTCAAACTTTATAACAAATAATGTGTTTGTATTTCGGGGACCACTATGTGTTGAGTTCACTCTACCTATTTGTTCCGAAAATACAGCACTGCAAACGTACACACAATATTTACAATATCTGTATGATAAGAATGAAAGTACATACATTTCTTATGAACTTATCATGTCTACATGAACATATTTATTCGAGTTTCTTTGGCTACATGTCATGTAGAGTGGAAGAAATGACCCACATTGGTATACAACTACACTTCCCATTGCACATTTAGAATGTAGTGTTGAGAGCATGACATTTGTCAATATCTCATTTTAGAAGCTATATCAATTGAGACTATATAATATAGGTAAATGTATTATACCTGACTTAAAATGACCAAAAGTATTGAAATATCGATGAAAAGATAAGAATTTCGCAAACCTTAAGTTGTACTTGCATCCAATATCATAATCCCCCTTGGCCAGCGTCGATAGTCCTGCGGAGGGCCCATATGACCTTGCTAAAGAGTGTGCACAAAACGGGTGGATGGTTTCTGGGCAAAATTGACCTGCTGATTTTAAATCTCGATGGTGTCGCATGAGCATTTTGTGATAGAGAAGGGGGATAAATTAACAGCGGGAATTTGTTAACATATCTTATGGGGTTGAAAGATAAACACGTTTGTCTGGTCCTAAGAATTAAAAAAGTATAGTTTGCTATATCTACTACCCTTTGTGTTTGCACAAACAGGCCAACAACTGTTCAAAATCATCATGGGCTAAATATTCCTACTGATTTGTTCCAAATTGTTTGTATGGGAATGTTTCAACAGGGAATATACATATACGTTATTTATGTTAATTGGCTCAAGGGTATGTAGCAGATGTTAGGGTGCTGATCCCATAGACCTGTGGGCCCTATCGAAATTTATCGATATTTCCTTAATTGTACCCCAAAAGTCTAACAAACTATATGGATATGACATTCATCTTCAACAGTATGACATTTTTGAGCACATGTTGAGCAGAATCTGCATTCTAAAACAAAAATACCCCAGGATGACTGTGAACCATTTTAAGCCTACTCTGTTAAAAGTATTTGTATAGATATAGCAAACTACACTTTTTTAATCCATAGGCCCAGAGAAAATGTCTATACACCTCTTAAACCCGCATGAAATATTAATTTTATAAATTGAACCCGCTGTGAAATTCCCCTTCCCTATCTCTAAATGCTCAAGGGTGACAAAGTTGCATTATCAAGCAGGCATTAAATCAGCAGGCCATTACTGCCTAGAAACAATCCAACATTTTGTGCAGACAATTGTGCAAGGTCAGATACAACATCCTATGGGGCTACAGCTGGACTACGATTTTCCAAAAAAATAATTATGGTAACTAATCATGCCTCAGACATGACAACAAGACCGCCTAATTAGGAATTGTGACCCCCTTAATGACCCCTTAAGGTGACTTGACATTTGACACCTGTAACTTGACCAATATGTCACAATGTCATTAAATGTATTTTATGTGTTAATAACGTTACGAGGAACACCCTATAACGTGACCCCTGGGTCAAGGATGGGGTCAACTGTACTTGTTCTGTATTTACGATGTCACGAGGATTATTCCTGACAAATTGCAGCTCAATCGGAGCTTGTTTGTAGATTTTGCCGTTTGACCTTGAACTTTGACCTTTGGGATCGAGACTATCATAGACCTTCCCTACCATTAATGTTACAACACTATACAATAACATGCTTTATCTGTCTTCTATAGCCTATTCGGTCTTATTTTTAGCATTTTTTGGCAAAATTGACCCTTTGACTCCCTTAATGACCTTTGACCTCGATATAAAAACTCATATAGACCGCGAAAATGCCTTGTTCCAGTGCAAATAAAAAATTCTACTTTTATCTTGAGATAAAATTCTTTAATTTATTTAGCTTAAAACCGGAAATGACCTGTAAATGACCTTTGACCCCAAAATAAAAACATCTTGCATACATCGAGTAACATTAATGCACATCACTCTACTTTGTTTGGATTTTGAGGTTGAGGTTTTGAATAATTTGGTTTTTGACCCATTAATGACCTTTGACCTAAAAACTGTGGACATCCCGAAGACCCAGGTTGTCCTAACGACGTCATTCTGCTATGTAATTTGTAAGGACAGCGATTTTTTGAATATTTTTTTCACAATTTTTGGCTTTCAGACCGGAAATTACCCTTTTAATGACCTTTGAATTCTTATCCCTGAACACCCGAAATGGTCAGTAGTTCTTCTGAAAGAGTTTGGTTTAAATCTGCTTAATCCTGTAGAAGAAGATATTTTGGACAATTACTTTATTTTGATACTTGCGGCCAGGTCAAAGGTAAACAGAGGTCAACGTCATGTGATATGAATGGGATGACCCATCGCCCATTGGGTGCAAGTCTGGTCAGAATACGTCACACCATGACTGAACTAGAGGCAGTTGAAATGTTGCTAGAAGAAAGAAAGCAACCAGAAAGAACGCATCAGAAACAGTACAAGGTGGCCTGAAGGCTGCCTGGTAATGTCCTTTGTATAAAAGAATTAACGTCAACCAAGCCAATGGGGTAGAAGGTGTCCGCCCACCATATCTCAGATGCAAAAGCTTATGGTGGAAATCGGAAATGTGTGTGTGATCGCACAGAATGCATGATTTTGGTCCGCGGTATGCTAAAATGACTCCCATAGTGCAATAGTGTCGTCAAGGTATTTATCCGCTTCGGCAAGGTCTAAAGAACCTGGTTATGATAGGAGAAAGCTTTGCCGGCGTTTTGCTTGGAAAGCCATATGAATCACGTAAGGAAGTCTTCCAAGTCTGGGACACTCGTTGCATAAGTCACCTGTTGCCTTTAGTCACGAGACATTTACTTTCTTCTCAGTACCTCAAAATTGAAAGACCTATGTCATTTGTGTCTGTCATGGCCCCGAAGCTTTCTCTTTCAACTATATTCGAGAGACCTTGTCGAAGCAATTGAGTTAACACTTTGGCCATTTTATCATACTTTAAACCGAAATACTGGACTTTGAAGTCGGATTTTTAGTTCAGCGCCATTTGTAACCTTTCATGTGTGAAGCATGGTGAAACGAATACGACACCTGCTGTTCCATTGTTTAAGTGGCTCTATAAGTCTTTCATACAAAGAAAGTAATCGTCTATAGTGTAATGTTTTATTCGTGTCACTTTAATAAAAGATTTCGACGATTTTATCCATGCTGAGAGCTTGTATATACAGGGCGTATCAATAAAAACGCAACAAAACTTCTCCCCAATTTTGTGGTAATTGTGTAAAATTACATAAAAATAATTAATGCCATCTTAAATCCACATATCTCCTCTTTCCAACGATAGGTAATTTGTTCATGTGCGGTCATGGGTAACCGAGTAATCATTGTTTTTGTACAATGGGACAAAGTGAGCTTGGGGCCAAGTTTCAAGTGACGCTAACACAAATCCTATTCAATTTTCCCTCTCTTCCCACTTCAGTCATGCAAGTGAATGGCATTTGTATTGAAACTTGACGGTCCCAAGCTGACTTTGTCCCATTGTGCAAAAAACAATGATTAATCGGTTATCCATGACAGCACACGAATAAATTACCTATCATTGGAAAGAGGGGATTTGTGGCTTAAGATGGCACTAGTTAATTTTGGAATAATTCTACACAATTCCACAAAAAATGGGAAGAAGTTTTGATGCGTTTTTATTGATACGCCCTGTATCAGGAAAATCGATATCTTTTATGAGGCGTGGATTGAGGCCAGTATGTTTGCCATTAACAATTCTTGCATCTTCTACACTGCAAATTGTCACGGTCATAAAACATTACCGAATCAACTCAAAATGGGATCATGAAGTTTATTTTAAATTAATTATACAAATCTGAAGCTTTGGCCTGCAGTAGGTAACAGAATCTTTCACTTAATAATGTATACTGTCTTCGGCTTTTCAATTTGGGTACATGCACATCCCCTCCAATGAAACCATTACCCTCGAAATATGCACGGAAGCTTAATACGAATAAAAAAATCAGACTATAGTACCTTTTGCAAATTCCAATGGACAAGATATTGGATGAAAATCTCAACTAACATTTTCCAAAAGTCTATTTTTTTCATCGATGTTACAATCAGTTACTCTTGGTAATCTATTTGTCTCAGATGAATGTACAAATGAATACGTTAATTTGTTAAATAGGTTTATGAAATAATATTAAGCTAACGGTGCAATTAATAAAAAGCCACATCTGTTGATTTCATTTCAAGTATTGTTTGTTGTGTATACGTATTGTAGTGGAACTATTAAATTATTATAAAAGTTTTAATAATGTTGATTTTGAAAGTGACATCTCTTATCTTATCCATTTTGTCAACTTGCCATTGCCAAAAACATACTGACTATTCGTAAGAGGAGAGGGGGAATTTATTCCGTGCTTGCTTCTCACTTTAAGAAGGTAAGAGGGGTAACAAGGTATGGCGTATTGATCGTTGGCTTCCTACCACGTGTATGTGTATTTCATTTTGCCTTTATTTCTACATTACCAGGCTTTGGTCGTGCACATGAGGCATGGGCTGTGTGCTCTACAAACTGTATCTCTCTGCCCTCTCCCGAATCTAGTAACAAGCAATGTTTCTGTTTTGGTACTCTCAATCTCTTTGGACTCTGAATGTGTCACTTTTTTAAAACTCATTAGTTGATGGAAAAAGTCATGTCAGTGAGGTACAACTTAATTATGCAATAATTTTGTCAGCAATATTTCCGGAATTTGTTTTTAATTTCATTATTTGTTCCGGAAGGCATATATCGTTGTGGAAGGTATTTTATCGATTTATGGTCATTCCAATAGGTTAAAGGTAACGCTACACCGAAAGAAAACTTGCGACGGTGTCTTTGACCCATTCCTTGATTTAATAATTGTTTCAAATAAATTCATTCCTAGAGTCACATTTAAAAAGACGCAAGCCTACTCGTAGAAAGATCCTGAAATGCCAAATCGGCACCAGCATATTAATTGAAATGTCGAACCACAGATTTACGAAACACGAAAAAAAGGGAGTCCATTGACATTTCAGTGGACTTCACTTCAAATTCACTAAATTACAGTTGGGCGCTTCACTTAAATAAGTAGGCGAGATCTATTAAAACATGATTTTAATACAAAAGTATTGTTTCTATCAAAGCTGGCGACTGCAATCAAAGCTGACGATTGCAATATCAATAAGGTAGAAAATGAAATTCAAATGATCGACGATAAAAAATGCAGGGAACATTAAAATTGATAAAAGGGCTCTGCAACAACTTCTTAAATATTGATGAAGGTAATATAAATGTACACAATAATTTATAGAAATTGATGTGAGTAATCCCAAAACACTGACTAAATATTGGTAAAAGTTATCATTGAAAAGAAATTTAATCAAAACAGAGACATTTCGTTTGTTTTTTTAATGCGCGAATTTGGTTTTAGGTTTTTTTGTTTTTTTACGTATAATTTACAAATTTTATCACACTGAGATAAATCTCAGAAGATATTTAATTATCAGCCAGAATCTAAAGTTATACTAAGAAGTCCAAGTATCGGTACCCATAGATACCTTGAGTTAGTGACACTTACGGTACATATACAATACTCAAAATTGAAATTGATATCGACTTTGCTTTTAGTATCATAGGAACATTTACTTTCTAGAAATGTATACTTTGATATGTTTTAAAAGTCAATATTTAAGAAGACACAAAACAAAGAACACAAAACATTTTTATTCTTTTTGATCCTTGCTTCATGAGCTGGATCATTTTTTCGGAAGACGTTTCATATAGAAACCCCAAGTATGCAAATGAGGTATTGCCATTTTATTCCGTCAAGCGCTACTTCACAACATTTACAGCGCTCGCGGAATCAATTGTAATACCTCATTTGCATGCTTGGGACTTCTATATCCCTGACGTCCCTTAAACCTTTAAAACCCACCTGACAAAAAATCACGAGGCGGACCTCTGCCTTGGATTAGTGGGAAATTGCTCCTAGATCTGACAACAAAAATACCGCTACCTCACTTTTTGCGGTGATTGTCAGATTTTCCTCTAGGGACGTTAGGGATATGAAACGTTTACCCATTTACCGTAAGCAATTTTTTAAGGAAATTAATTTGGTAGTTTAATATTAAAGCTTATTAAAACCATTCACAAAGGACAAATGAAGAGTGTAGGAATTTTGTGCCATTATGCTATTGCAGAAAAACAGCTAAGAAGTCACGTCTTCATAATTTTTTATTGATTTTTTTTTTAATTTGGGTTCCTTAATAGTGAAATATAATTATACCATGTCAAAAGAAAATGTGCCATGACATCAAAACATCATTAGGTAGCGTTAACCAAACTATTTCAAGAAGATTGATCATTTTATGTGCTCTTTTATGTAAGGTATGACTTACAAAGTCTATCGAAAATGGCTACATTTTCCGGTAAGTCTTTTTGAGTGAACCATAACGAGAACTCAAAAACAATTATTACCACCAACCGTAATACAAATGTTGGTTCCCTCGAAGGAATTGACTAATGTGGACTGCACTTTAGATAGCTTTTTCTTAAGAAAATTCTTCAGTAGCGTACATCTGGAATTACTTACATGTGAAATAAAGTAAACCAAATCTTCAGATGCCTGGTTAGGGTGGCTTCAAAACTTATCGTCCAGTAGGCTGCCGGTGTAAAAAGATATATGGTCCGGCAGGAACCATAGTCCGGGCTCCATAGACAACAACGTAATAAAGCGTGAAACTAATGTTGCGTAAATCGAATGCCCTTCACCGTTGTTGGTGGACTGTGAGTCCGGAGGACTGTATCTCCTGCCACACCGGTTCATGGCGGATACACCCTGTTTCATTGTTTAGAATAATAGAAACATGTTCCAACCGGAAATAACCGGACAGAACCAGTGAGTAACCCTGTGGTAGAGTTTGAAGCCGGCCTTAGATAATTTACATACGGGAATTATTCAATCGATGTTTGCTGCCCTCAAGATCTAATGCATTTATTCTGGCTGAAATGTCACGGAGGCATCTTTGACGCTTTGAAGTCATGTCAAGAAGATAACCCTCTACGCTTTCTTTCCAAGAAGGATTTCAGCTCGCCTTACTGTGCTAATCGGCATTTGCATGGATCTTTGAGCACCTCAGTTTAGTGGGATTATCAGAAAATATCAAGTGATCCAAGTTTAAAGATTCCTAACAATATTTTGACCAATTCCATGGTAATTGATCACAGCTTGTCTCCAACCACAACTTCATCCTAAGGTCTAGCGATGGACAGCAAAGGCCACGAAGACTAAAAAAAATATTGTTCCACAAGGTTCTGTCCTAGCACGTCTCTGCCAGCTCACTGTTGATTGGTTGGGGTTTGAGAAGTCTATATCCACCGGTGGACGAAAGGTAGGGCACTCATTGAGAATGTGATCCGCAGTCTGTAATGGAGAACCACATTGGCAGGCTGGAGATGGTCGCAGCCTCATCAGTGCATATTGCTGTTGAAACGACCGACTCCTGTGCGAATCCGGTTCAAGGTCCTTGCGTGAAAGATTACTACAAGGTGGGAGTTCTGTCAATGGTGAATTAGTGAGTTGGTCTAGTCAAAATGCAAGTATCTAGCCGCATTGTTCCATACTCTGTAGATGTTAAATGGGGAGCTGGAGAGTTTATCAGTGTGTTTTACAGAAGGTTGACGAAAGCGCAGTCTCTGTCTGCCGAGCTGGTGTTATTCGTTTACAGTGTTATGACGCATGCGTTGTTGTCCAACAGAGCCTATTCACCATTTCATGCGTGTGGTGTTCTCTCTCCGAAGTACTGCAGTTGCAATGCCTGAAAACCTGGTCAAACGTCAGATGAGTGGACGAAGGCAGCCAGTAATGGTTTTCTCATGGGCTCGTTGGAGTGTCCAGGCTTCTTTGTGTGAGAGCTAGTTGGACCATGCTGAGGCGGCATATTATTCAACCGCGCTGTTGACCAGAGGCCAGTGTGGCGGTGCGTAGAGTTCTTTTGGGCTGGCACCCCATGAAGGATCCAGCAAGGCGGACAAGGAGGTTATTCCTTTGGTTGCAACGGACTCGAGGTGGTTCGATAAGTAACTGCGGTCAAGGCTTCACTCACCACGATAGGCCTGGTGTGTAGGATTGTACGGCAGAGGCGCCCCATTGAAGTTGATTTGAAGCTGGCATGAGCCGTCTTTGGTGTTGAGATGAAAGACAATAGCGGTGGTCTCCAAACCCTGAGATATGCTGCAGTAGGGCCATATCGAAGTAAGTGGTACGTTTCAACTTCTGTCCAGCTTCTGTCCGAGAAGAAGGGCAGGTTGTGTCGGGAGGTTGGGCACTTCTAAAACTACCAGGTTCTTAAAGTGGTCCGGCTGCCTTGGCGGAAGTCCACCGTTTTTCATTTCACTGCTTTGTTTGTACAGACTTAGCAAGGCTCTCCTGAGTGGTCGATCAGTGAATGTCTATGTTAATACTTCGGAAAGCTGATGAGAGGCATTAACGGGAACAGAAATGGTGTCCATATTTAGCAATGCATGGTCGGGATTTGAGGTTGTGTGCCAGAGTGGAAACTGTCTAGTTGCTTGGGGTCGTACAAGAATTGTACGCCAGATTTGGAAGCTCAATCCTCTAGGGTGGCTCCGTCGGGGTTGGTATTCCTGTAGCCAATGCTATGACTTTAAGTCGCCAGCGTAGATGCAAGGCGCACCGTAAGTAGGTAGAGAATCTGATGGGCGCCGGGAGTTAGGTGGCTTGTAGACATTGATGACGGTGGACATATATGGGTCGTTTCCCTCCAGGGGGTGGAGTCTGAAGGTGAGGTTGCAATTTTATTTCATTGAGCTGTTTTTTTTCAACAAAGGGTTTCAATTCCCGTGGATAGCGCTCTCGGTGTGTACGCAGCTAGAGTAATAGCCACACATTTTCAGGATGGAACTGTCAGTTGCGTTTGTCCCCTCTCTCTCAAGGAGAATCGAAGTGACTTTGTGCGTTTGTGCAGAATGTTCAATCTGTTTGGATCTTTGCCCTCGTGGCCTTTCCCACCTTTCAGTTGAAGCACTGAGATCCCATCTGACTTGACATCCGACGATGTCTGCTGATAAGGGCACTGACATCTAGGTTGTGTTCTCTGACGGGGCATGATAAAAAAATAATGGGTAAAAACACGCCAACAGTGGTTCAAAAAAAAACGACAACAAGGCGATTTAGCGTAGCCCTCATGTTTGATTATAAGATCAGTTTACGAGGCTACCAACGAGGAGGTTGATAATCTTGAACCCAAGAGTAGCCCTGATCTCCGCCTTGGCCGTCACGGTACCAGCTGGGGAGCAAGGGCGCAGAAACTCTTCGTACATCATTGTGTTCTCTGTAGAGCCATAATATACGTACATTTATTATTATGTATTATTAACCCCTGGCGGTAGTCTAGGAAGAGCAGACAACTGTCCACATTATCACAGCCTACCCCATCACAGGCTCCAAATGGTATTTCATTTCTAATGGAAGTTGAAGGCACCGCCAAGAAATGGCTGATTCACAGTGATTTTTTTAAATTAATGCTTTTGTTCACTGACATACGCAAGAAGATTGTCATTTCTTTGGTAATCAATTAAATTTTATCTCACGCAAGATCCCTTATGGGATTGTCTTCTTGGTAGCGTTATTCCAGCAGTGTTTTGTTGGGTTTTGAGGATGCCACACCCCTTCAGTATGCGATGATGTCAAGTATATCAATATTTGAACTACTTGAAATGCAGCAGATTGAACATGCATTAATTGATTGAGGGTAAAAAAATATTTTTCCATGGAAGAGCACCGTAAAACACTTGATCATAAATTGCTTATTAAGAATAGATCTAATGTAAACGATAAAATCGATTACCCTTTTCATTTCAGTACATCTTCAATATGTTCATGATCTACTGAATGTAATATCAAAATATTGATATTCATTTACTTCTTACAATTACGAACATTCCATTTGGCTGCATTATTTACAAGTTTGACAGTTATGAGGGCACTACATTTATCGTAATTGAAATTTAATTTTCCATCTAGATGCAAAGTCAAAGCATGTTCCGGGTAATGTTTTTCAATGTCGGTAATCAACAACCCATACCAGAGGGTGTATTGAGTCAATCCCACAATGCACCAGTTTTGGGAAATTTCACCTCAATAGGGTCATGTGATCTCACATAAATCGTATTCTTAACACGTAAAAACCCTGACTTATACACCCAATTTAGCCCACTAAGTGTTAGTACATGTACTTAGGGAAGTTTCGCATGATCATGATATGTCTTGTTCTTCTTAACCTTTTTGAACACTTTTTATCCCTAAGTACTGACATGACCGAGTTTAGTACAGTACAGTATGGGCAAATTGCAATGCATCATGGGAGTGATTCAAAAAACCTTCTGAGCCCATACCAAGCAATTTATTTTGACATAGATACATCAATAAATTGGTATGTTTCATAACTGCTTACGTAACTCAGAGAGATTTCACATAACAGGTGTCCCTAAAAATTGAAAATTATGATTTTTCCCACTTAATGTAAAGCTTTCTATCAAAAAATATCCTTTAAGCTGAGAATTATTTCTTTGGTACAAAAACTATGAAATTTCTAATTTACTATAGGAACAAAATACTAAATTCAGCCTGTGTTTTATACTGAAATTAAGGAAATCAAAATCGCCTTTTATTTTCATTTTCAAGGCATTTCTGTAGCAAAATACAAGTATATTTCTATTGGGGTCCGTAATCTGCTTTGGAAATCAGTTAATATGAACACAATCTTGGATGTGTCCCCCAAATCTCCCTGTTGTACCTTAAAAAGTTATTTTGTATTAATATCACCCTAATATTAAATAATCAATACTTAAAGGTTCAACGAGAGATTTTGAGGCACGCCAATATTGTTTCCATAAATAGTCATTTTTATATAGATTATACACGCATAATTGCTTACCCCTTGGTATTTCGCTACAGAAATATCTTAAGAAGAAAAAGGGTGATTTTGATTGCTTATATTTCAATATAAAACATAGCTGAATTTTGTATTTGCTCCGATACGAAATTAGTATTTCACAATTTTGTACCAGTAAACATTTTTCAGCTTAACCTTTCAGATGGGGATTTTGTGATAGAAAACTTTACATCAGGGCAAAAATCAGAATTTTCACATTTTTAAGGGACACCTGTTATTTTGAAATCTCTCTTTGCCACCTTTATAATCCCAGAGCTGGGAAAATCAAATTAATTAGCTTCGAAAATTTTCCTCTTAAATTCTTACATTTCAAATTGAATGCAAAAGGGGTAGACGTTTCATATAGAAGTCCCATTGATGCAAATGAGGTATTGCCATTCATTCCGTCAAGCACAACTGCACAACGTCATAAAGCGCATGACGGAATCAATTGCAATACCTCATTTGCATCCATGGGACTTCTATATGAAACGTCTACCGTAAAAGGCCATCACACCAGACGGAATCAAAAGGTGTTTCTAAAAAGTAAAATATGTACTTAAGAAATATTGAGCTTTGAGGCAATATTTTTCAATGCTGCTGCAAATTTTGTTACGATATTAAAACACCTTGGATGGGCCGTTTCAACCAAGATGAGGTATAGTGTACTTCCCACAATGCATTTCTTCCAATACGATTTTTGCACTGGTTGTCACATGAGTTCATAGTGACAAAAGGTGCATAAAATTGCAAGATTGGGATGAGTTCTGTTCATTGTAAGTACTTTTTGACACTATAAACTGCATCTGCAACCAGTGGCAAAATTGTCTTGGACGAAGCTTGTGGGAAGAACTCTACCCTAAACCTTCGCTTGTTTCGACCCATCCATTTAAGTTTTTGTTCACCCCTTTATGTAACATTTTTAGAGTATGTTACATGGAAAAAAGGGTCTTTTCGTGGGGACTACCCCTGGTTTTAACCTTTGGGCCACAGTATTAAATAAATTAAAACAATGGAAAGGTGGTAAATTCTTGGAACAAGCTGAAAAAAATGGTCAGAATTGGTGCAGAAATGTGTCTAGAAATATATCCTAAAAGTCCCCAAAACTCCTCTTGTGCATTTTCCAGAATAAGGGGGAAAGGTTTTGTACAGGTAAAATTATACAATTTTCATGGTCCTTAAATTTGTTCCAACATTTTTGTCATGTCCCAAGGATTAAAAAAAGGTATAGTTTGCCCTATCTCTGGCTTGTAGTTTAATAACTTTATGGTAAAAAAGGCTCCAGGTCAGCCTGGGGGTAAATTTTCAGAATGGGGTCGGATTCTTCCCTGAAAGATGTGTCAATTCTTCATCTAGTTTGTAACATGAACACCAAATATATTTACACAGTTTGATGTCTTATTGCAAAATTACAGGGCCACGTGTTGGGGGGGGTGGATGGGGTTCTACAGGCTCTATTGGGGTCACTGCTTTCTGCCTCTTAAATGTCATTTGAATCCATGTAGGGTGATTTGAATGAACATTTCTGTTTTAATACTCTACTACGAGCATTGGAATCTGTTTTCAATGAATTGGATCATTTTTGAAATATTTAACCCCAGGATTACCTTGATGATTTAGGTCTGGTAGTACTTTCAACACAGGTTGGTGAAGGGCAAACCCTATACTTTTATTGATCCTGGTACATGAAAAAATGGTGGAACACATTTAAGGACAATTCTAATATTTTGTAATTTACCCTGTACAAACTTTGCCCCCTTATGTCTGAAAAGCTCAAAGAGATTTTAGGGGACACTTTATTATGTTCTTCTAGAACACATTTCTGCACCAATCCAGACATTTTCAGCTGGTTCCCAGAAATTTCCACGTTAAAACTAATATTCTTGGCCTCTTGGTTTGGCAGTTAGATTCACGAAACTCCGATATACCAGCGCTCGATGATGGAAAATAGATCACAACATACGGAAGACGTGATGATGTATCCGCAATAGAGATTGGGATGCGCCCAGAAAAGATTCCACCAAAGTACTATGATACCTGTCCATCAAGGCAAATGCTGAAATCATTTTCAACAATCCCCCACAAAGAAAGAGAAGTTGCAAAACCCTGTAAATACCAAATTATGATAACTGGTGATTTGGCATACTTCTGTGATTTTCCCATTGTCGGCAAACTGTGGAAATATACCTTTGTAATTTGAGAATAAATGTAATACTATCAAATTTGCTCCCCAAGTTGGTGGACTTTGATTTCACGCTGGTTTAGCAATTTAAGGGAAAATAAGGTGCGTACCTGGATACTGAGCCATTTCTTCGTGTTGCATTTGCACTCTGGAACACGATTTGTCGAAACAAAAGGATCTTAAACAGATCAACACGGTGTTACACAATATTGGTAAAATGCCAATAATGAAGAATATTTTGCGAAATAGTATACTAAATCTGCGGTATGACCTGGACAAAACTGCTACAGAAGGTTTTCTTGCTGTAACTTGTTGTATAAACCCTCCCGAACAACATATCAAAAAGGTAGAAAAAAGGAAGCATGGCAAGACATGCTAATTTGCATAAAACCTATGTGCCATTTTTGCCTATATTTTTGTTATTAATACACTATATTAGAATGGGACGACCCGATTTAAGTAAATAAAGTTTTCATCTTGATAGAATGGTCTTCACCCCTAAATCCCATCTGTAGAGTTTTTGCGCTGATATTTCAACCCGATTTTATGTGAGAACTAAAAATATGATTTTCTTAGCCCTATATGTGTAAAATTAATATCGGTCGACCAAAATGAGGTACATTTTCGCTCATAACTTCCAAACCAAATATTCTTTAGCCCTAAGATTTCACAGGGTAAATGAGAAAAATAGTAGCTTTCTTCAGATAAAAGTACCAATACAAAATGTTGACCTCTTCCGGTAAAATCTTGGAGTATGGGGACGATGCTATTAGCGATCTTGCTGTCCCAACATAGGACCCGAGGTACTTAAAGCGGCACTGGCACATTTTCACAAAATATAAAATTTCTTCAATTTGCTCTCAAACGATAGTCTAGGCCATTGGAAGAACTGAGATATATTTTACACATAAAAATAACATACCCCAAAACAGATAGGGACATTGATATGAGGATAAAGATATCCAGGTAATTTGTAGGCTAACTTTTAAGTTTTCCATAACTTTAATCAACAAATGTGTATATTACATTACATGAATATTTTGACTCGTACTCACTGATATTAAAACCACAAAGGTTATAGACCGGTCAAACAGTGTGCATAGCGTGGGAAACATACATACGGCGTGCGTGTTCTTGTGTTAAACGCCATTTTTGTCTTCTGCTGAATTTCGCGTCGCCGGCGACGCTAAATTAAAAATCGTTTCGTTTACCCATAAGGAAGCTGATTTGGTCTTAATCATTTCGGGTGAGGACTTTTGTATATAAAAGCTTTACAATCATGCAAAAATATCGATTTTGAAAAATCTTGAGGGCGCACTATTTTTCAAATGTGCCAGTGTCTCTTTAAGGTCTAACCTTTTTGAGTTGGGTACCGTGTGTACTGCAGATAGGTTGATAATTCTCTTCCTCATTAACGGTCATGTATTCCATTCCGTCTCTTTTAGATGCATTTAGATATAGGCTGACTTTATTTGAAGCATTCTCAAATGATGCTTTGTAGTAGATCTTGTGCAGCACATATCACATCCCCTAGTCAAGGTCTGTGAGATGCTGACTTTGGTGACGTCTAGAATGCTTGGCCGCCTTTTAATGCTGCTGTCCTACCTATTACTCAGGCTATTACCAAATGACCCCTTTTTAAAATGTTCACACACTTAATGACCCCCATTTTCTTCTTTCCTGCTATCCACTTTTATCACAAGTTTGCATAAAATTATCCACTTTTTTAAAGAATTTGAAGACCCAAATTCAAAATTTTCGCAGCCTACGTGCACATTTTTAACGAATTTATAATTTCATGGCAGCAATTTTATAATTCCATGGCAGTTTGAACTCTGGAAAAGAGACATTTCCTATTTTAATTTCAGGTTTTAACATCATTGGCCCCTTAAAGTTTCATACTGGATGACCACATTTTATTCAGCTTAAGTACCGAATGACTCCGTATTTTTGGGTACATTTTATCTGAAAGGACCCGGGAAAGGACCCTATTTTTCACTTGGTCGAGGCACATATACCCATCACTTCACATAGGGAGTGCCCCCCGGCACTAGTTGACCCAATGTGTTTGAATAAATACTCTCTGATTATAATTCGCTAAATAAAGATCTCCCCATCCCTATTGCAGTCTGACAAATCATCTAGAATGCAAAATTGATTTTGGCGGGAAAATTGCGGCCATCTTGAATAATGACCATCACTTTCCACTTTTAATATATCAATTGCAAGTGATACGCACCTTGCAGGCAAAGCCGTGTAAAAACATGTTAAAATATTAACAGAAAAATTGAAAATCTCCCTAAACATGCATTTATGAGCTATATATCTCTGTCGAAATATGGGCGTATACGTCCAGGTAAGATAAATGCAAATTACCATTTCTTGCCAGGCTTCCCTTTTTCTACCTTTTTGATATGCTGTTTGGGAGATCTGTTACTGCTAGTTACAGCAAGAAAACCTTCTGTAGCAATTTTGTCCAGGTGTACCTAGTATTTTCATAGATTGAGTGGACTAAAAGTTAGGATCTTATTGAAGCAGGCCTTTTGATACATTAGAGTTTTTAATCACTAACATTTATAAAAATACCAAAATAAGTTGATAATTTTTTATTTCGACCTCTTCAAAATGTACTGCAAGATGTTTCTTCTGTCTCTCCTTTCTCTCGCTTACGTACGCCCTTCTACAATACTTTAGACGAGACTGGCTACCTTTTGAGTAAAATTCCTCATATTGGAAGAGCGTATAAAAATTTGTCAAATGATCTCTCCTGATGATCCCATGTGTGGGTGAAACTCTGAGTAGCGACAACTCTCCAGAATGTATATCATTCATGTCATTTGATATAATATATAATATCCAGGAAGGGAACGACTGGGTCTCTTCTGTTCTTCACTTGTTATTTATTATCATCTATTGTTTTTATTATTAAAGGGGGTTTTCTGTTAGGTTTCAGGTTTCTGTTATTCCAGGCTTTCTACCTTACCCATCCTTGTGATTATCACTACTTCCCTCCTTTGCTACTCATTTTTCTTATTGTTCTCTTTCAGCTTTACCCTGACCACCTCTAAAACAAGTGCAGTCCGTATCGAAAAGATTTGTATGTAAGTTCTGACCTGAACTTTATTCCATTATCTCTCGTTGAAAGAGCGACTCTTTTGGCGTGTTTCTGTAGTCCGCATTTGTCTCTTTTCAGCGTTAGGGAGTTGGGCATTTACATGTAGTTGGGAAAAGAAAATTAATTTCGACGTTCATTTTATTACTTTATCCACGACAACACGGTTTGGGGTGAGATTTGGTGTATTTTATATTTCATAATTTTCTAGCCAAACAAGAATATTCGAATGCACCTTTAATGTAAACTCGTGACGGCAATTGTTAACTCACAGAATATTTAGCTGTTAGCTTATGATATCAACTGACACACAATGTGATTATATTGCGCTTATATAATCGAGACAATATGGGTGTCCAAAAGTTTCCATGAAATAATATTATAAAAAAATAATGAGGTAAATGAAATTATTTAAGATTACTTTGGTCAACACAAGACTTAAGATACCGATATAGAACATGTGATGGAGATGTTTTAAGATTTTATTTGTCAAAAGCACGACATACGAATGAGTGACCCTTATATATCTGACATCATCTCGTCTTCCGTATGTTGTGATCTATTTTCCAGATATATGCGTCCAATTGTTATGGTCATTTTTTGATTTTACTCTCATCTTGCAAGACCCCTAGCCAGCAGAGTAAAATAAGAACAGCGCGCAAAACATAGCCAGATGTAAAGTAAGTTTGCCGAACGATATCAAACCAAGCTTCCGTTAAAAAAATCGCATTTCCCCATGATTCTATGAAATTTCTTCATTTAAAAGTCCACGTTCTCCCCTCTCTCCTTGATTTTCATATTCTACCTCTCGGTTACATTTTCATATGCCCTTCAAATCCTTCATCACCACCAGCATCGTTTACCTTTCGAGCTCATCCACCCTTCTTAGAGGATTCAACTAGTTGGGGGTCCACAACCATCTCTCTTCCCCCTGCCTCTTCCCTCTGAGTTATTTTGGCCTTGATATCAAGGGCATCTTCTGAAAGCTTTGGAGTTTCCGCTAAGTGCATTTTTCATGGCTCCTCTTGGCGCTGTCTTTCCAATAGTGGTCTGGTATTTTCTTCCTCTTTTCATTTGGTATGCCGAGTGCTGCTAGGTATTTTGGGATGTATTGTATTAGTATGTTCGTCATTCATTCATGAGAAACTTCTAATCATATTGGCTTGACTCAGAATCTGCGAAGTGTTGTATTTGGTAGAAGTAGAGTTGATTTTCATATTTTTTCCTCCTTGGTTTGGAATCTTCTAATTGGAAACCTATTTTTTGTGTGGTGGGCACTTGGGAGATTTCTGTTTGATGCTTCAATGAAAGGAAGCCTTGAGCGTTCGATGTTTCCAATTATATCTGACATTTTCAAGGGAGTGCCTGAAGCCATTCAAGACATGAAACAGGGTGCAGTGCTGGTGATTGCTTAGCTGGAATTAAATCTTGGTCTTTCCCCCAGAGCTTGATGTTGGCTGTCCACTGCACATTTTAAGTAGCGCTCTTTCTGTTCTGTTTCTCTGACGCCATTCCATCTTGCAAGCCTTTCTATCTTCTTCTCCAGGACTTACCGGTACAGAATCTGCAGGGTGGTTCCTTCTCTGGAGTGCTTGTTGAGGTGGTATTTTGTCAGCTGTATGCATTCTCCTGGTGTGATCAGCTTCTTTATCTCCAGGCTCTTATATTATTTTGATTTTCTTCTGTATAATGCACTGGTAGTGGTGTTTCTGCTCATACTGGTATCTTGTGCATGTAGCTTCTATCTTCTCCCCAAATCTGACTGCGAAGTTATTGACGATAAACTACCATGTAAGTCAGAATTGAATTTTTGTACTTCCACAGTTTCATGATTCCAATTGGTCTGACTTTTGTCTGCCATAATTAGTAGCCCTTGCCCTTGCTTGGACCAAAGCTAGGACTGATATTTAAGATACCACGTGAGCGTACAGCTATATTTTATCTACTGTCGTTTTTGAAGCCAAAGGTGCTGTGGATCAAAGTAGCATTCCAAATCGTGGTCATAAAAGTGGACATCTGACAGATATGCCGGAATGATATATGGACCTCTAGAATTTTGTCGTTTTGAACTGTTGGACAGCGTTATCTTCACGACTGGTCCTAAAAAAGGAAACATATTTACTGAAGAAGAGCTAAGAAGGTTCCCATGGATTTATATTGTCTGCATGCTAGCTGCCATTTAGGAGTTTGCTTTAATTGTGAACTTTAATAACACCAGAGTGAACATGAGTATATTCTTAAGACCATTTAATGTGTATTGATTGTGGTCATCATTGCAATTGTTTTGGACATTCCAAATCATTGAACCAATCGTTTTAATCAACCAAAATTATAATAAATTGTGTTTATTAAAGCGGCACTGGCACAGATAATATGAAATTTCTTCAATTTGCTCGCAAATGATAGTCTAGGCCATTGGAAGAATAGAAATATAATTATTTTACACATACAAATAACATACCCAAAACAGATAGGGACATTAATAAGAGGCTAAAGACATCCAGGGAATTTGTAGACTGTAATCACCAAATGTGTCTATTACATGAATATCATTAATATTAACACCACAAAGGTAACAGACCGCTCAAACAAGGTGAATCAACTCTAGCGTGTGTTTTCTTATGCTTCACGCCATTTCCGCGTCGTCTGCTGAATTAATGTCGCCGGCGACATTAATTATAAAATCATTCTGTTTATAAATCATTCTGTTTACCCATTAGCGCGCTGATTTGGGCTTAATAATTTCAGGTGAGGTTTAAGCTTTACAACCATGCAAAAATATCAATTTTGAAAAATCTAGAGGGCGCACTATTTTTGAAATGTGCCAGTATCTCTTTAAATACAATTCAGATCATTTTATTTGTGTTTAAAGGTTAGTTCTGACCTAACATTAGAAAAATGGTATTTGGTTTGTAAAGACAAGGTTTATAGTCAGTCGGGAAGTCATTATCTGAATGATGCATGTATTTTTCTCGTTTTATGTTCAACTTTCCAACAGGATGTGGGTCGATTTAGTTTTCATTTCAACGAACGTTGACCATTTGCATAGTGGGCGTGAAGATATCTTCTCAAACAAGCCATATTAATTTCTTCAATATCGTGAGTTCATGTCAGGCAGAAAGAAACAATGTACAGATTCAGTTCAATGAACGATGATCATTTCAAGGATGCATTGACGAATTAGTAATTTCATAGTATTAGGAATGTTTTTCAACGTTGGAGTCTTGCGGGTAAAAAATGCAGGGTATTGTTTACGGTGAGTTTCATGATCAATTCTGCAGAGAATTAAAGCTTGTTTTAAGAAATGCCCACTATGTTTTCCCCCACCTCTCCGTTATCGTTAGATAAGGTTGTATCGCGATATCGGCAATACGTACTATAAAACAAAGGTATTACCGTAAATGCAATAGTAAGTCCGCTAATCATGGTAACAAGTGGAATGGTTTGTTATTCCTCTCTCATCAGAAGAAGTGCAATGTCCGAACTCCCACAACCAGCGGGGGAAAAATTCATTCTAATTGCAGAGAACTTTAACTTACCAACTTAAGTTCGTTCGTTTATACGAAAAAAAATGGAGAGTATACATTGGCATTATAGCGTCTGGACTACACTATAAATGCCAGGGATTTAAAAAATAATTCTTTAGGAAATATACTGTTCAAAATAAAACAAGGGGCAAACATATATGATATAGAAAAATATTAGTAAGAATAATGGTCTAAAGGTTGATCCGCAACATTTGAAGCACTTTTCAAAGGCTTAGAAACTGACAGATCATGCGACAAGACACCAAAATACTGAAACAGGTTCATGATGTCACAATCAACTTTGGCAGTGTAGATTTAAAAGTAAATCCAATGCCTTAGATTCACGTCATAATAGGTTTAGGTTCAAATCTAATATGATTTTAATTTTCAAAAAACCAAAAAAGAAAAATTAAAAATTCCAACATTTTTGGGTCCCTAAATACAATCCTAAAGATTAACCCCTAGATTACTTTTAAATCCCTGACATTTAGAGTGTTAATGACTGTTTTTCTTTGCATATTGCCCGTCAAAAATTGGAAAGGACATGATTGCACTTACAAGTACTTACAATTTAATTGAGCGTTTTTCCGATTTTTCTTTCTTTCCGTTCTTTCAAATCATAACAATAGAATAATCCGGATTGTGCACGCCATCGATTGAAATTATTTTACAATCAAAGAGGGTGTCCCAGAAGATTTAGTACCAAAAATAACCAAAATAACCAATAGCCAAAATTATTATTTGTTTTGGCCATGAAAACAAATGATATTGGGTTATCTGGATTTAAATATTAGATTTGGCATAATTTAAGCTTGCGGAAGAATTTTAGATCTGAAAGTCGTGCTTTGCAAACCGATGATACGTACCCAATTTTGCAGACAAATGGTGATTTCTACTTTTGGCAAAGTGAAAAAAAAAGGATTAAGCCTGCAGAGCAGACAAGAAAACATACCTTGGCAAACAAACACGGAGTAAAGTAGGCAATGGCACTTTAGATGGACTCGGTGCTCTCTAGGGAATCTCGCAGTAAATCGTCCTTAACTCTAGTACTTTGGTCTCCCAGTAGCTTTTGCAATGAAAGCCTCTGCTGCACATTAAAAGTGGTGAGCCATTTTGTTGGTCCTCGAATCTTACCAAGTAATCATTGAATTTGCCGGCAATAGCCTAACGAGTACAACATCATTAGCTATTCAAAACTCCCCCCTCCAAAATCCAAGATAAGCATGTGTTTCATGTGTAACAAAGCATGACCACCGTTGTTAATGATAAGGATAAGGACCTTAGCCTAGTGCATTCGACAGTAATCGCACGCTAACCGTATGGGTCAGTGCGGCACACGAGAAGCCGGAGCTCGAGTGCTGGCCTGCACTGACCCTACGGGCAAGTGCACTTATCCTGTCGAATGCACTGAGGCGTGGTCCTTATCCGTCATATACTTTGGAGAAAACATAGTAATCAAATCATTACATTAACATTAATAATTAACGTAATTTATCTAAATTTTTGAGGTAGTTTTTAAAATCAATTAAAAACACTCTATACTCCACATGTCCAAAGTTACTCTAGAAATAGTGCCAAAAAGACATTTCTCAATCCATTGTTGATTAGTTTGTTTTGAAATGATCTGAAGTGCGAGCAAAATCGACTCTCTAAGACGCTTATAGTGGCTAATCTTTCTCGCACCTCCCTGGCCAGTTTCAAAACAAACCCTTCGTGGATGAACGCTTCATGAAATTGAAAGAAAGATAGACTTTTCGCACTGCCCTTCTTTTCCCAACAACCCATCAGTGAACGATTTGCACTATAAATGCCTATGAATTTTCTCTAAAACCAATTCCATGCCCACTGTATAGATTTTTAAAGACCACCGCAGAATGTATGTACAAAACATGACTGGTTTCTTCTGCATTGAAAACGATTTTATTTGTGATTTTTGGATTGGTTGGAGTACTTTAATTCTACGATTTATATAGTACAACATGAATATAGTCCCATTTCTCTACCTCCATGCATTGTGTCATAACATTGACCAGCTTGTACGCACGCCGTCATGTATGCCATTCCTTTGTGCGCGAGTGTAAAAAAACGGCCGTCGCTTTAAGCCGCGCGTGCGGTTTTACTGGCATGACCATCAAATCTCTCGCTGACGTCACGGCACAGAAGGTAGGGAAGTTCAGTATAGCTGCTAAACTTTCTGAAAGGCCTTCTAATTTTTACAAATTATACATAAGGAATTTTATATTTAGATCATATTTAAAATGAATGTCACGTATCGTCTTGAGAGTGGGACAAAAAAAGCTTGTTCTCGTTAATTAAGATTAATACGCCGTTTTCGGAAAAAAGTAATCATGTTTAACAAAATCACATTATTTGGAATGGTCTGCGCATGTGAAATCAACTAATACTTTAAACGGAACCAATTATTTTTTTCACACAATAATTTAAGTTAGACTGACACCATAGAGTTTGTAGATACTAGTTCTTAGAGGGTATATATAATATAACGATGCAAGGCAGTTCACTTGATATTGAGTCAGTAGTATTCAAATGAATTTGACGGGCATTTCTAGTAGCTAATCGGAGTTGTTGACTTGTGGTGACCCGCGTGCATTATCTGAGGACCCGTGCATTATCTGATGACCCGTGTCATTATCTGACCGAGCCCAGTGTATTCGTGAAAAATAATGCACGCTGAAAACATAGATAATCTAACACGAGAAGTATGAATGCATGGATAATCAATATTGAGTTAAAACTTACAGCTTTTACACAGTTTTTGCGCTAAGAAGAGGGAACAAATATTTTGAAAACAAGAGAGAAATAAAATATTTGTTTGTTTCCTTTTAAAACAAGTTCCTATACAACTTTTTTAGCACTTTGTCGTAAGGAACGAAATCACCACCTCTGACACTTTTGGACCCTGTGTCTACACTTTGGATAGCCCGATTTTTAGATCTAAAATACTTTTGAATTTTAAGTATGCCTAAGTTGATATTGCACAAAACGCCTCATATCATCCATTTTATATTTAAAAAAATTAATTATTCACTTTTTGGGGTAACTAATCATTCTTGGACACCCTGTACCTTTTTCAAAATTTTTTTATTAGTTTCAGAAAATGGCTGCTGCCAATTTCTCCAAAATTGAATTCGACAAAGTGCGAACAATTTCTGCTGCACACAGAATACGTTGAAACAATTATTAATCAGCGTTCCAATTTAAATGGCCGCCAGTGAGTACATTTTCCAGGCGAGGGGCACATTTGTTCTCATAATGGACTTCGCGATTTCATTCTCCGAAACATTACCTTGACACTTGTGACGTATTGACAAATTTAATTTATGCAGAAACTAGGATAACAGTATGCGAAACACCATTTAACGGCTTCATTCTACATTGGTACCACCACTATGATCGTCCGATGACAAAACACCCATGCTCTTTTTACCACTCGTATTATTACAAGCTTGATGTTAGTCTGGTCGAATTGACCTTACTGCAGTGTCTTTCCATTATTAAATCATTATCTCTTATTCTCGGGTGATTCGATTTCGTGGTAACACACTGGCCTGGAGTGGACTTTGGCAGTCTGAATTCCCCGGTAAGAATTTCGTGACAAAATGTATGAAGCAAACGTGATACTTGGACAATACCGTAAAATGTGTTCAATGAATACTCACACGCGACTAATATTCCCTGTATTGTTTACAACATTTTTTAAACTGTTTATAACTATAACTCGCAGGGAGGAATACTCGCACATGAAGTTAAAAAAACCTAATATATAATTCAATGGTTTCTTCAGTGGGTGCGCATGATCGGTCTATATTTGGGATACAAGTTGATCTGCAATGTACAATTACTTCTGACGTGGCACGCAATTAAGCAACTTTGTCACCGTCCGTTTGAAAGTATCGTCGGAGGCCTAAACGTATTTTTTTAGTACCGCTTAACTAAAATACCCTCAGACGCATTGCACAACATTTTCATGTTGCCCCTTTTATATTGCATGCAGGAAGTACATAAAATGCCCAACTTTGACCTTTACTTACTTAAAGCGGCGCAGGTGCATTCCAGCTTCAATTGCTCTCAATAAGATGCTAGACCTTGCGATAGGACCCAAACAGTAAGAAGCGTGGTCTACGCTTCCAAAGCTTCGAGGGGATTCAAGTTTTCCAACGAACCGCCACGCAGCCGAAATTTTACATAACCCAACAAAGTTGCCCATCAACTGCGTTTAAATGGCAAGTGCAGCAAGAAGCCCAGAAGATCAAACGAGACCGTTGAGGTGTAGTGGCGACCTGGTTTCAGTTCTGCCCCTTCAACATGGACGAACTGGAAACCGGTATTGCTAAACCTAAACCAGGAAAAGCAGTAGACATTGACAACCTCTCAACTGAGCAACTGAAAAACTTCGGCCCAGTAGCAAAGGAGCGGCCTCTTGAGCTCTACAATTGCTGCCTTATTTCCCGTGCAGGTTCCCAAAGATCTGGAGGAAAGCACATGTTATGGCACTCCTGAAGTCTGGAAAAGATCCATCTAATCCCAAGAGATTATAGACCAATATCACTCCTCAGCCATACCTACAAGCTCTTTGAACGTCTCCTGCTCAACCGTATCAGTGTATCGCACTTGTGATAGACGAACACCTCATACCAAAACAAGCAGGTTTCCTTTCCAGGCAAATCAACAACAAGCCAAGTTCTCAACCTAACTCAACACATCGGGGATGGTTTCGAGAAGGGTTTGGTAACCGGAGTCGTGTTCGTTATCTATCAACCGCTTAGACACTTGTTTTCACGGATTCTTACTCCATAAGATTTTGGAACTCACCAAGGATATCAGCTTGACTGAGCTCATCAAAGGATTGCTTGCAAACAGGATGTTCTTTGTTCGGCTAGGATTGAAAAAGATCCGATGGCGTAGACTCAAGAATGGATTACACAAGGGAGCGTGCTCGCAGGCTCTTCTGTTCAACATCTATATCAACGACCAACATAGGAGTGCAGGAACCTGTCGTTTTCTCTATGCAGGTATTAGCGCACAAGATGTAGACTTCATAGTTGTAGAAGAGAGACTCTCCAAAACTTTGGATGAACTCACTCCTATACTACGTGTAAATCCATCCAAAACACAGGTGTTTGCTTTCCATCTACGCAACCGTGAAGCCAAACGTCAGCTTAAAGTAACCTGATCTGGAACACCCCTGGAGCACTGTGATAATCCTGTCTAGGAGTTACCTTGGGCCGCACTCTCTCTTATAAGACCCACATCAAGAAGACGAAGAGTAAAGTATGTTCACGCAATAACATCTTGTATTTAACAAACTCACTGGCACAAGATGGGGTGATCGCCCATATACCCTAAGATCGACGGCACTTGCCCTGTGCTACTCATGTGAAGAGTATATCTGCCCTGTATGGGAAAGATCAACCCATGCCAAGAAGCTTGATCCAGAGTTAAAGAGACACTGGCACGTTTGAAAAATAGGTCGCGCTCAAGATTTTTCAAAATTGATATTTTTGTATGGTTGTATTGAAGGCTTTTATATTATTAACCCTCACCTGAAATGATTCCAAATCAGCGCCCTTTATATGGGTAGAGAGAACGGTTTTATAATAAAATGACTCCGGCGACATTTATTCAGCATGCACCCTGTTTGACCGATCTGTAGCCTTTGTGGTTTTATTATAAATGAGTACGAGTCTATGATAGACAAATTTGTTGATTTAAGTTTAATCCGGCAAACTTAAAGTTGGCCTACAAATTACCCGGATGTCTTTAGCCTCTTATTAATGTCCCTATCTGTTTTTATGTTATTTTTATGTATAACTTGATAATTCTTCCAATGGCATAGCTATCATTTGCGAGCAAATGAAGAAATTTCATATTTTGTGAAAATGTGCCAGTGCCGCTTTAAATGCCTCCTGCCTGCTTATCACAGGATGTCTTAGCCCAATGGGGAACTTATACATCCTAGCAGGAATTGCTCCACCAGATATCCGTCGTAGTGTAGCGAGTATGCAAGAGCGTAGCTGCCAAGTATTTAAACGTGAAGCACCCTATGTCCGGACAGAGACCTGCTCTAACCGCCTTCAATCCAGAAAGAGTTTCTTAAGCAAAGTCAACCCTTGAAACAGTCTCTAAGGAGTTTAAGAGAGACGCCTTGTGGAAAGAAAGACTTGCTATCAACCAACTTGCTACCTTCCACCTGGAGTTGACTACTCATGGGCTGAATGGCGATGTCTCAATAGATTGAGGACACGATAAGAAGAAGAATATGAGGCTAAAGACATTCAGTGAATTTTAGCCTAATTTGTGGGCCCATCGTAACTTTAATCAACAAAAAATTGTTAATTACATGAATATCTAACAAAAAAAGCCACTAAGTTCTAAAAAAAAGAATATAGTTGGGCATGTAAGGGGGTTCCCGTGCACCCCCCCCCATACTTAACCAAACCAACTTTTTTGGATGCCTTTTAGGGTCCTTTAACACATTCCATATGTTAAGAGTTTAAACAAGTGAGTGCTCTTGAGATACCCCAGATGGTTAAAAAAAATGGTCAAATTTAATAAAATGTCCTAAAACGACTTGAAAATTGTAGCATAAATGAAATAATTAAATATATGCTTTTTAGCTTTGTCAATTCATTTGTGGCAATTTCAGTTTACTACTATGCATCAAATTCAAGATGGCATGCAATATGGCCGCCCTAATTAAAATCCAAGATGGCGGCCAAAATCATTCAAATGGCCGACAAAATGAAAAAATGTAAATATAATCATATTTTCGCCAGAAATAACGATTAATATGGTAAAAAACACAAGATACTGATCAAGGGCCATTGTAAAGTTATGCCAAGCATATTTTTGTAGGCCCTAAATATCACTTAATCGCGGTCCCAAGCAAGGGATGTTTGTGAGACGTGTTAAACAAGCCTTTCAATTGCAGCACTTACACCCAATACCTGATTTTTGTCCAAAAGGCCCCATGTCACTGGGGAAATAGCGGAAAGTAAGGCAAACTCTTCGAAAATCCTTCAAAAAAACCCAAAATTGCCGAACACTGATCTCGCAATTTTGTGAAATCTTGAGCAATTTACGGTAATTTTCGCGTATTCGCTAATTTTACGCTATCTTCTGCATTTTCCCCAGTGACATGAAAAAAAAAAAAAAAAAAAAAAAAAATAAATATATATAGATTTTGTTAAAATATATGGAAAGAAAACATGTTAATGCCGTTAAACATGAAAAAAACTAAAAACTGGTCATTTGACTAAGTTCCTGACTTCACAGCCACCTTAAACAAGCCTTTCAATTGCAGCACTTACACCCAATACCTGATTTTTGTCCAAAAGGCCCCATGTCACTGGGGAAATAGCGGAAAGTAAGGCAAACTCTTCGAAAATCCTTCAAAAAAACCCAAAATTGCCGAACACTGATCTCGCAATTTTGTGAAATCTTGAGCAATTTACGGTAATTTTCGCGTATTCGCTAATTTTACGCTATCTTCTGCATTTTCCCCAGTGACATGGGGCCTCGAAATCTATAATATTAAAACGCAACTTTGCATGGTAGCGCCATCGGCAGATAAATATGGTAATGTAGGCTTTAAAGATCTTTGAAGGTGATCATTGGCCGCCAACAACAAAACAATTTCAAAAATTTCAACAAAACAAATATGCTAGGTATAAGTTTTTAATGGTCAAAGAAATTTATCTTCACTTCAATTTGAAATATATTTCACTTCAATTCAATTGCATATTTAATGACCATAGTCCAGAAATATTGAGAAAAGTTTTTATCCTTTAAAAGTAGAAAAAAATGTACACAAAGTTAGTTCAGTGATTAATGTTGCTTCCAATTAAATATGGCTACCAATACAATAAATTGTTTGATACATATGTAGTTGACGTAGAGTTATAGTTGACGATAGATGTCTGTCCTTAAACATAGAGTGGCGACGCGCGCGTACACCCAGTGCCGCCTTTCAGTTGCAGTGCGCTTGTGCTTTACCTACGCGCGCGCTGAAAGTCGGTTCAATGTATACGCCCGCGTCGCTACTTCATACTTCGAGCTGGACAGAGTATAGACAGACGAGCTCTAGACTGAAAAGTGAATGTTCTGGTCTGCACTATAAAATGCATTTACTAGCCATATTTGAGGACCATCTTGGATATCATTCTGACCTATACCAATACCTCAGAATACTTAATGATATTTAAACTGATTGAATTATAGGGTTATTTAAACATTACAACTCAATGCTATGAAATATAGCCATTTTAGTATTGTAAAAAACCATCCTGAACCATGTATTTATTATCTTATTCCTGAAAGAATAAGTGGTGTCTATTGATATATTGACTCATAAAAACCAAAGGATAGACACCAGATTTCCAACTATACGGCCAATAGTAGATACGTATCAGACACTTTATAATACAATTTGTATTCACTGCCTTTTTTTAATTTATTGATTACTGATTGGTGAATCATTATTTTATCGGTCAATGGATATTCTGACTGCTAAAAGCTTAAGACAGATGCAATAATTACAACTCTTGAGTGAGTTGGAAGGCCATTTTGAAATATTGCGTTTTTTACGACAATGCTCAAAGTTTCTCGTCTGGCACCCATCATATTCAGCATCATCAGGAAAGACTGGTCTAGAATCTTTAAAGGTCCCAGGAAATGAGATGATAAACCTACTCCAAATCTTACGGGGCATTCCATTCCAATAAACAAAAAAGAATACACTACCAGTGACATCATTAGTGAAACTATTGATTTTCAGTCAGTGCCATGAATAGATTCATACCAGTCACCTGGAATTTTCTATTACTCTCTGAAAAATCATAGTTTTCACTAATGATGTCATCACCAACCCAAATATTGAATGCTTTTCGTCCCTCCTTGTATAGACTTGACACAAACCACATCAATTCTATTTGCATTTCCTGGTACCTTTAAAAAAAACCATAATATGTATAATAAGGCAAGATCCATGGTCATTAGCTTTAACTACTACAATAGATGAAGGGAATAAGTGTACTCTTTGAAAAATCCAATCTTGTTGGTACCTCTGGTGGTACGAGAATTAAAGTAGGAGCTAAAGCAACAATGAACAATGTCAAACCTACTTCAGAGCCTTTACAATATAATGTCGAGCAGGTAAAAGTTTTTTTCCATCAGGTTCTTTGTTGTTATTTTTTTAACTTTAAAATGAAATTGATAACTTTTTGAGGTGTAATATTTCGTTATAAGACTAAGATTAGAGAAACCTTGCTTTGATTTCCTCATATTTCTCCAGTGAGATATCAAAAATCCATCGTATTTTTACGGTGAAACCGTAAAATAATTACGGTTATTAACATGCAATCTTTACGGCTGACCGTAATTTTACTGTGAAATACCGAAAACTAACTATAAAATGAGCTTTTTACGGTAAAATACCGTAAAGTTACGATGAACCATCATATTTACGGTAGAATATCTGTCAACTGACTTGCCAGGTATTTTACCATAAAATTGACGGTTTACCGTAATTTTTACGGTATTTTACCGTAAAATACTTATTGTTATGGTTTGTTTACGGTATTTTACTGTAAAATTACGGTAAACCATAAAATTTGCATGTAAATAACCGTAAATTTTTTACGGTTTCACCGTAAAATACGGTGGATCTTTTACAGTGATTGCTTGAAAGTGAAAGATGAACCGTGAGATGACAATTTTCTAATTTAACGTTAGGAAATATTAAATGTCTTATGGACACATAAATATTTAATAAAATTACATCATAGAATAAATAACAGTGTTTTAAAGTAAATTAACGTGCTCTTGGGGATAGGCGGTATAGGGGTATAAGCTCAGGGTTGTTTTTTCTTTTCTGATTGATCAAATACCAATATTATATCATGCGTAGGAAACGCAGAGAGCAGTATAAATTAATAATATTCTTTGACAATGGACATATAGAACCTACAAATATTGTACTCATTGCTGATTAAAAAGGGAATAACCCTTTCTGTTGAGTAAAATCTTAGTTAAAGTTGAGTAAACCTTGCGCTTTGTTGGATAAAATATACTCTGTTTTATGTATAAGGTTTACTCAACTTTATTTTAATCAACATGATAATCGAATGAAGATTATTTTTACAACAGTTGAAACTTAAAGATTATTTCTAAATCTCAGAATTCTTTTAATACGTATTGTCAAAAATATGTCCACTTCTTTTTGCAAAGTTCGAAGTACCACTTCTCTTAAATTTTTCGTCAACTCAATAAAGTTGATTGTACACTCATATCAGTAATATCACGCTCGGAGAACATGTTGCAATGTACAATTACGCTATTTGATCTATTCCAAATTTCCAACCGAGCAAATAGTTACAAAGTAATCAAGTACAGCAAATAATACTCAGTAAGGTTTCTCACTGTGCTACCCAACACGAGTTCTTTCGGATGCCAATTTACGAACTCAACAGGTTCGCGAATAAGCCATGACATGTGAACAAAATAATAAAGAGAGATAGAGTCTTGATATGTAATGTGGAAGCGAGCGGGAGACCAACTTGGGGCAAACTGATGTGTCACTATTAATATTCAGCGAATTGAAATGGATGTGTCACTCAAAGAAGTATGCGAAAATTGATCATATCTGTATTGTTTCTTCTCTTTTTCAATCTGGTAGAGCTTGTTCTTCCAAAGAACACTAGGGAAATGTTGTTTTGTAATTATAAAAAAAAATACTCCCAGTCAACCCTCCCCATTATATTATGTTTAAATCTTGATATGCCAATTAGTGCAAGAAAATTGTTTTTGTTCTTAACAAATTGCAACTGAAACCATTTTTTTTATCATACTTCTAAATTGTCACAGAATAATCTGTCAAAGTCTAGAAAAATCAACAATGGGGAACATGTAGGAAATAGGGGTAAATTTGGACAGCGGTCAAAAGTAAAACAGGCCTAATTGTTTTGAAACTACACAAACTTATTCATCTGGTCATAAGGATTAAAAAAGGTATAGTTAGCCATAACTGCGGTCATTAGTTTCAGGATTATAGGCTCAAAACGGTTCAAGGTCATCCTTTCAGAGTGCTCGGATTTTGACGAAACTAGTCTCAAATTGTTTGTCTGATCATATCCTATAACCAAAAAAATGCATATTTGCTCTGCATTTGACATTGTAGTATGTAAATTAGATGGTAAGCATTAATGACCCCATAGGCTATATGAAGACCATTTTTACATGCTAACCTCTAAATACATGACCAAATGGTGAAATGAGTGCAAGTATTATATTCCCTGGTCCTTTGGGATGAAGAATTTGGGAGCATTTTGAAAAGAATCGGAGCATTCTGAAAGTTTTACCCCAAGATGACCTGAAACCTGTATTGCCATATACCTATTAAACTATATCTTTTTAGGACATGGCCAAAATGTCGGTATAGATTTCAGAACAATTATACCTATTTTATATTTCCCCCTGTACAAACCTTGCCTCCCTGTAAATGCATGTTCCCCGCTTCTTATACTTCTAGACTTCTGATATGTTATTCTCTCATCATTTTTCGACGCGTTTTGACCTTTTCATATTTTGACCCCTGTACAAACCTTACCCCTTAAAAATGCATATTCCACTCCCTTGATTTTGGTTAACTTTTTGATATGTTGTTTTTAAAGATTTTCTCAATACAATTCTGAAGAAAATGATTCTTTTGCAATTAGTTTTGGATTAAGGCATCATTTATCCTAATTTGACTGGCCTACAGATACGATTGCCCAATGCGTAATATATCGGCATTATCGGGTTTATCCAAAGGTTCGTTAATCTGAACACGGGAATTTCCTATACCTACGTAGGCGTTATTCTGAAGGTTCGTTAATCGATCATGTATACGGATGAGATTTTCACATACTAAAATACAAAATTATTTCATCCATTTCTTATTTTTCTTCTCTTGTCTACATCTTTCCTATTGAGCGCGTTGTCCACTCAACAACGTGAGTATATGGGGGTATTTTGCGTCATATCTTCCTAAATATCAATGTAGGACCATATAAAAGTATCGTTTTGAAAGGAAAATGGAATATTGGAAACAATATGGAGTTGGTCAGGTCATTTTTTTGAAAAAAAAATCACTAAAATCCACGACATTTTGCCATTTTCGTCCTGTTTCCTTAATTTCAGAATTAAAAATTTACATTTGATGTTTTATGTCCATGAGGTACCTTTAGGTACTAGTACAACGAATTTCTTGGCAAATATCCACATTCATTTTAAATTTAAAAAAAAAATACAATAAAAAAAAACAAATGAGACCACTGGATATTTGTCTCGGCGTGAGCAAATTAAACATTGCGATTTTTAAATTGTAACAGATTAAAGCCGCCGTTCTTTTCGAATTCCACGATCTTGCACTTTCTAAAAAATGTGTACTTTCATAGGTCCTACATTATATTTAGGAACGATTAAACAAATAATTCACACTCATATTGCTTTTTATAATTCCTATTCTCTCATCATGTGTGCTCAGATTATGTAATAAAGTAAAAGTTTATGTTAATTTCGCAATGGTCAATACTTAATTCTCCAAATATACATGATATACATGGATATGTGCCAAGTTTATCTGTTGTGTTAGGAAATTAGGTCTTAAATAAAAGTATTTATTTTTTAAGGGACAACGATGTTATGTATATTATACTGCGCTGCGCAGACGGTGATCGGATGGAAGCGATATATGTTAGAAATGTCACGAGATTGTGTAATGAATAGCTGCCTATAATGATGAGAGTTGTGGGTGTAAGGTTTATTGGAATAAAACCAAATTTTCAAAGTCGCCCCCCCCCCGATATTTTATTGTACAAACGTCAACAATATTGATCGTCAGAAATGTCAAATGCCGCTTGGAAATATTCTTCACAAAAAGAAAATCCTCGACCAAGAGATAATTTCAGGACAGAAAGCGTAGATAATTTGGGCTCTATGCACAGGCCAGGAACTAGTCTTTTGATATAGATAATCAATGAGCTAGATGGCGTTCGTTAAAAAACAAGCTTGAAAGCTTGATGGACTTGGTTAAATTACCTCGAGCGGCTTTGCCGCGAGAGTAAGTTTGAACCCAAGTCATCAGCTCGCGAAAGCTTGTTTGTTATTTTCAACGAAACGCCAATCATTAGCGAATTGATTATTATATATTATACTCTTAGAGTATGATATATTCATAACATTTTAAAACATTTTTTTGGTTTAAAAACATGCTGAAATTGGATTATAAGAATACATTTGTCGAAATTTTAAATTACACATTTAAAAACACTGTGTCTGGGCACCATCCATGACGAGCGTTAACAAAACCAATGGGTTATATTGATTGCTCTGGGCCATTACCTTCCAGTAACTAGATGGTGTGATCAGTGCTTTCTTAATACGAAGCAAAGACTGGCGAGTGGTTTGGTTATTCCTTGAGTAGGATTTGAATGAAAAAATCAAACCAAGGCCCTTATACGGAATAAAGACTATTAACCTATTCATCCCTAAACACTACGCTGAGTAGTATGATTTCTAAATATCTTTATGTGATCGGGTGGGTCGAATTGGTGCGACAGCATTTGATTTCAAATGGAAATGACGGCGTAGGGATGGGGAGCTTCTGCAATTTTGATCTCAAGAAGTTAAACTGACTTAGTACCTTTTTTTGGGGGGGGAGGGTGGGAACCTTCACTATTCAACCAGTGTTTGTCAGACACCATAAAAATTTCTTGGGGTAGGGTTTCTGTTGTTGTTGTCATTTGGCTTTGCAATTACCCTTAAGGAATTGCAGTTCTACATACAAATTTTAGAAATGACCAGTATTGAAAATAAATATGAAAATTGAATTATATCATATATTTGCTTGCCCTGTAAAAATAATAAATTGTGTCATGTCTATTTATGAGAAATGGTTCATGTAAAGGAGCAATCAATTTTGAAAGTTCATTACAGTTAAGCACACCGCTCTATATTTCTACATACATACGGTGCATAGTGTGACACCATAGAATTTGTATCTTAAGTTTGCCATCAGTATATATACAGATCGCGCCGATATATCTAATTGTCGGATTGTATTTATAGAACTATCACCGTGACCCGCGCGTTCAGTTGTGACCCCGAGTGTGCATGTTATTAAAAATAACAAGCTCTAGAGCTGTTATAAAAATAACACCCCAGTAGCCTCCTCGAACCCGATTCGTAGTAGATAACGCACGGGAAAACAATAGATAACAACAAAAGACGCTAGCACGAGAAGTGTATAAACGGAGAGCCCTAAGGCCATCTTTACGCATATAGATGGCAAAGCCAAAATAACACTTCTTCTCGAAACGTAATCTGTTATGCAATATTTTAATAGAAACCGCCTACTTTATAACCTTTCCCCGATCATATCGACAAAAGAGTTAATGGAAAGATTTTTTTTCATTCCAAACAAACTAAATTTCGGGTCCTCGTCGAATATTTTATATTATAATACAAATGGGCATTTATTAATTTTAAAAAAAGAAAAATATTCAAATTTGATTTACCATTGAGTTGTTAGGTGTCTTACTGTGATCCAAGAATGGTAAAATAATTAAACAACAATTTGAGGAAAACCAAACAAAACTTTCCATCAAACTACTTTTTTTCACCGCTTATTTCCAAAAATGCATTTTTTGAGTGAAGTCATACAAAATGTGTTTTTGGTAAATCTCAAAGTAAATGTGTTGTAAAGCGACGCTTTTTAAAGAATCGTTAATCAACACAATTACCAAAAAGGTTCAGATGTTAGTATGAAGGTTGTATAATGTAAAAGAAATAAAATACAACACATTAAGTGAAGAAAATTGGGCTTTCCCGTAGAAAAAATCTGTTTTCCACTTCTGAGGGCAAAAAGATTGATTTTCAAATGTAAATCAGCAATAAATAAAGGCCAATTTAGCCTTAAATGAGAGAGTTGGTAAATACAAACAACTACTAAAATGGAATCATTGATAGCGCCGCGCCTTTAACCGTTGGGCGATTATAGTCGCCTGTAGGATGCAAAGAAATAAAATCTGTTTGTTCTAAAGAAAACGTTTCTCAGGCCTAAATTTTTACCTAGTTTATGATTAAAATATATTTTTAAATGATATCAAAATCTCAATTTTGACAAGGTGAAGGGGGTAAGGCTGTCAATTCGGTCACCCACCCTTAATGGTTGCGAATTGTTACGGCATCTCGTGAACGCCAAGCTCAGAAATACCCTTAACAAATGAGTCTTGTGCGTCTTGGTCATTTGATCTGAATTTTTTTATTACAATTTTTTTTTAATTTTTGGTGATTTAAATGATCAGGTCAAGAATTTGGAATTTCCAAAATAAATTACATGTACAATGGCAATACAGAAATGTTATTTATAAGAGTATACTTATGTTCACTCTAACGTGATTAAAGTTCACAGTGAATGTAGCGTTGCAGTTCAACGTTGATATGTCCTCACAGCGAAGACTCCAAAAATGACAGCATACAGCATCAATATTCAGCAATATAAATTCATGGGAATCTTCTTCGGTAACTAGTTTCCTTTTTCGGAGCAGTCCTGAAGATGGCGTTGTCCAGCAATTGACGACATGGTTCTATAGGTCCATCGACGACACCAACACTTCAGCTATACTAACAAACCAGATGTGTTTCCACGACTCCGTTTGTCACAATTGCCACTTTTAGGACCACAAACTGGAATCCTTTTGATTCCAAAAACTGAAGCTCTTTTGACTCGATAGACGATAGCAGACAAAATATCTTTCAAGCTTATGTAATATCAAAATAATACCTGGCACTATGTGCTGCACAGATCTACCATTTTTGCAGATCAAAATTCATTTAATTACTGGCCAAGGGTCTTTCCAGCGAGCACTATAATCTTACAGCTAGTTTCCCCATAATTATTTAAGATATTAAGGCCGATTACATCATTTTACATCATCCAATTAGATCTCACATTAATGACATCATCTTATGATGCAATCCATATGACATCATCTTATGGTGCAATCTTTGTTTTGCAACATAGCTGGAAAATCCCCAATCTGTCTACAGTAGTTTTTCTAGAAATGTCTCCAAAATTTGTAAACATCTTGCATCATCTTCATATAGCACTAGGGGAAATTGCCTTTTCCATAATAAAATATTCTTTTGCATAATAAAACAGGGTACTTTCCCTGTCAGGAATCTTTTCTTTGTACTTATACAGAAATAAAATAATATTTAATCACAAAATGAGGATGCCATAAGAGAAGATACAATTGCAGTTAATCCCATACCTTCTAAGTATCAAAATTTCCCTCTCTGAATTGCCTTGTAAGCTCTGTTGGCTGGCGTTTCTTTCTAGCCTTTCGTTTAAATGGATACAGTAGATTGACGGTTTTGAAGCTAAACGGTGTTGACTCAACCTCATGGGCCGCTGTAGGAGTCAACATATAGCCGCAGAAATATTTCGTATCAAATTAACAGCCTTGACCGTGACCGTTGGTAAAAGTGCAATCGCAGGGAGCCATTGGAAACAATTTCAAGGCGTTATCTTCAAGGGGAACTATTACAAAATTAATGAAGTTTCTTAATTTGATACTAATTTGTTTAATACAATTCAGATCGAGGAAAAATTGTACTTTGGATTGAAAGGTGCAATAGAATGGTAATCGAAGACGAAACGCTAATCACAGCCGACTACATTAAACAATAAACATGAAAACTAAAGTACCCATTACATGCTTGCACAGTCATACCTTAAAACACGGAGTATACCGCCCTTATCGCAACAAGAAAAAAGTTTAGGGCACTTTCAATTTTTTTGAGATATTGGGGAAACATGTTTCTAAGAATTCTCAAAGAGTTATTTAAAACTTATCAACTATATTGGCTCGGGATTGGTTCGTCAGTTTATCATTATAGTTTTCAATATCTATACATTTGCATGGTAAGCGATGCCTTTTGGAGTGACTAAACGACAAAATTGGTGAATTTGTGTTACATACTACCTCCTATTGCCCTTTTAGACAGGAATTCTGTCGTATACCGTTAACTTAGAAGCTCTTAGACACAAAGATGTATATTGCATCCAGTAATTCTCTAATACTTGAAAACAATTGTGAAGTGTGGGTTCTGTTCAATTTCTAGGCTAAATCAGGAAAAAATATTCTTTTCTACTAGTTTAGTACAATGACAAATTTAATCCATCTTCCACCTGACACACACACATTACTTTCTGATCAACAGCAATGGTATGTAAATTCAAAGGCAACACACTGGCAGTCTTTCAAATCTGTGCCAAAAACAGGTGGAAGGAGGGTTCATACTTCATCGGCAGACGTCTGCAGACGCTAGCCACCATTAATGTTGGGTTCATACTTCATCGGCAGACGTCTGCAGACGCTAGCCACCATTAATGGTGGGTTCATACTTCATCGGCAGATGTCTGCCGACGCTAGCCTCTCGAACATGCTTTCACGCAACGTCTATGTTTCATGCATCTGGCGCGCAAAGCATGTTCGAAAGGCTAGCATGTATGAACCCAAAGGTATTTTTTTCCTGGTTTTGCTTGGAAATTGTGCAAAATCCACACTTCAGAGTTTAAAATATTAGAATGTCTTCTTTGGCTTGGACCCCTCAATCAACGGTGTGAGGGCAAATCAGATGCACTACAACCTAGATTTTTTTCCACCGACGACCGACCGCTTTCGTGAATGATAACACTTTGTTGACCACAGACTACTTTATGATAGAAGAGTTTCCCGATTCCAAGCTGTTCAAATTTACCGAGGCCTAAATTAGTCCGACCAGTTAATTGACAAATTCGTAATGTGTGTCTTGGGAAGCACTTCTAACAGTGAACTTTACGCTTAAAAAGACATGTGTGATCATTAACCTTCCAACAGCCTTGACATTTCCATCTATGGATAACTAAGATACGGTTCTGCATTAGACTTCGTACCAATAATTTACTCACCTACTAGAAAATACAAGGAGGTTCGATTTTGATGCCAAAGCGAAACTGAAGAGTCGAGATTGAGTAGATCATGCCGGGGAATGCAGGGATACAGGGGGTAAATGCTTCCCTAGAAATTTGAATAATATTTCCAATATACGATTGGTACGATTCTCAAAACTCACAATGACGTCGTCACCTGTAACGTTTAATGAACTTCGGTTTTATGCCAAGAAATTTGCGAAAATAAAAATTATTTTACACTAAGTTGAACATAAATTAACTGGTGGGATGGCGTAGATTTAAACCTGTATGCTATGAACGACATTGCAGCAGATGTGTTTAATGAAGTCGGGGACTTACTATTAATTGTAGTTTATTTCACAATTAATTTAACAATTAAAAAAATAAACGAAATTAAAATAACATGACAGAAAAGTATTTTTGCTCGCTCGAACTTGATAGGAGCAGTAAATTCTTTATGGCAATGTATGTTTAATTTCACCCTATCTTAGTTCCTCTTCAGCGTGAAAGTGCGATGCGATTCATTGACTATTTCATAGCTAAGGTAGCGCTTTTGTAGTGTTATCCGGCATTGTGACATTTTTTTGGCCCGAATTCAATGGATTTTGATATACTATTGAAATGTATAATTCCTTTTAGATCCGACGATATCAAAATTTTCAAGATGATTATTATAAAGTATGACGATTTTTCTTTTAAAATAATCCATTAATCTGAGTCTGGCGTTATTAACTAACACGTAATGGTCAGTTTGAGTGTCTCCAGTTCAGGACTGTAATTGCTTCAAACTTGGAATTTGAACGTTTTTATAAAATGAAATTTTGTGTTTGAATATTATCAGTAGCTACTATAATTTATTAGCTTTACCAAGGTTATTCCGATCAACCCCCCAGATGATTCTTACACGCGGCCTGCGATTCATTACAAAGTATGACACACATCAAAATATACATTAAACCACATCAAAATATACATTAAACCACATCAAAATATCATTCAACATAGGAGTAACCCAAAATTAACTCCTCAACCTCAGCAAATTTTGCCGGAGGAGTATTCAAGCATTTACCAACAAGTATTATCCTACATTGTCATTTGATAAGTGTACCGTGTACTAAGATATCGTTGTAACAATTCCTGACAAATAGGATTCCTGGTCTTCAACCTGTTCAAATAATTTTGCTGTGCTGAAATTAACCTGAGATGAACTTAGTAGGCGGGGAAGAATTCCATTAAAAGAGCCGCGGCGACACCAATGGTGTTGAGGCTGGGTTAGAATGCGAGTTCACCTGTACTCGCTCCATGGGTGATGTAATAGACAGGTGAACATGGTAAATGGATATGAACAGGTATGTAATGGCTAGAGCTACGCTGGCTTGCAAGCTCGATGATGAAACCTTGAACTGCGCAGTTACAATTGATAGATTACTCTATTTAAAGGAACCTCAAAAATAGATTACGCGATGGTCTAAATGATAGTCCTATGTTATAACACAATAACAACATTTTGGAAAAAACAATACAAATTTGGGGCAAATAGATAAAAAAGAATCACACACTTGACAAAGAGTGAACACGAACGGTTCCCTGTTTGATCGTGTCATCGCATCTTCGTATTGAGTAATATTGAGTTAGATGGGGTTAGAGCAGGCCACACAACACTTTTGTTATAATATGCTGAGAACAAAACCCACGGAGGCCGAACACAAGTCATGGACTAACACAGGCAACAAAGCAACCATCAGTGTTCAAAGCAGCCTAGAATAAAGTTAATGTCTCTCTGCTACATCACAATGTAGAGAGCAAATGCTGATGCACATGGCTTTTGAAGAGCTCGATGCCATTGTTGATGATTTCTCCAACTACTCAATTTTGGAGACTATCATGTGGTTGAACGAGTGTGGAGACAGGTCCTGTCAGGGATTAGCTCTTAAGACTCTTGGGATGAGTGCATGTCTTGGCATGGACAGACGGGTGTGAAGCTGTGTGAGTAGCTCGTCTGATCACATAAGATTGAAGAAGGATCGTCGTCTTGTCTTCAGGTCTGGTGGACAAAAGCTAGTGTGCATCTTATAGATCACAAAGTAGCAGCCACCTGACGTAATGATGTGTGTGTGTGGGGGGGGGGGGGGGGGGGTATGTTTAGTTCCAATCTGACCTGCTGTTAATTCCTTCCAATGATTCATAATGGGTGGAGTCAAGAGGTCTAGGTGGAGAAAACACTCATCTAGCATAGCAATGAATACTCCATGATGTTGCGTACCTGTGCCTTGTATACTGTGGCTTTCCTTTGGCACAAAGCTTCTGACGTTGTTGCGATGTTTGAAATGTACTTATTCCATGTGATCTTTTGATAGGACTTCCGGCTCGTCCTTCTCTGCTAGTTTGGTATTGCCAAAAATAGATCTGCCCTTGTTGGATTCCTCTTTCTAGAAATGGCCAGGGCTGTCCACTTGGATGGCTGAAATGTCGCTTTCCATTTTGTCTAACCAATTCCTCATTCTTTCTATAACCTTATTAAAGCTTGCAGTTGAAGGCATAATCATCACGTGTTCTGATTTCGCCGAATAGGGTGGAGTTGCAGAGAATTCTCACGCTTATATCCCAGATCATCAACGAGAACGGAGAGCAGCATGCAGTGGTCCAAAATAGAGTTCTGGGAACAGACGCATTTTTTCCAAATAATTAATTTGGGTTTCAAGATGCATGGAAAAGTTGCATACAACCCTGTACTTTCTTTCTGAAAGTCTCTCCCCTAGTTTAAAAAATACAGGTTGATTTTAAAGTCAAATTTGTGAAAAGAATGATATTGTCGACCCGTGGTCAAAGCAAAATATGAATCTAAAACTAAAAGTGAATACCTATCTTGGGAGGGAATCCCCCGGAAAGGGGTGCAGGTTAAGCTTGCCGAGCGGTTACGGACCGAGCGGTTTGGGGGAGGCGAAGTAAAGAAAAGAGGGTTTAGTTCTTAGTGGCTACGGAGAAAGAAGGGTCGAAATTTAAACAGGGGCTTAAAACAGGATGATATGTATCATCTGCTTTTAGACCCCTATCCAAATTTATTAACCCGGGAGCTAGCAGACATTTGTAACACATCTCAAATACAAAAGATTTGAGTAATTAAATATGTTGATAGACTGACAGTGACCCCTGAAACGTGATTCTTAAGTGCGCAAATGGTGCCTTAAGGAGATGGGTAATGACCAAAAGAACAAATGATGTGTCTAACCATAAGGTTTCAGAAAAGGTATAGTTTGTAATATCTATAGGGTAAACACAGCAAACATCAATAAAAAGGGTCAATTTCAGTTGTACAGGGGTCGAATTTTAAAGTTCCTCCGATTTGGATAAAATGCTAAATAAATGAATCTTGAAAATGGGGCAAATTGTTGGTGGGGGCTAATAGTATAAAAATAAACTAATAGTTTTTACTGTTTTCAAGATGTTTCCGATTTTGTAGGGGCACAGAAGGTCAATGTCCATTGCATTCAATGTGGCTTGACCTTGTTTTCCCCTCTACTTTGGTAGGGTAACCCCCTTGTTTACTTCTTATTCTATAACGTTGTGGCACTATCAATCCAAAGTAAATGATAGGCAAAAACTTGTTTTTGTCAATTCTTTGTCAAATTTTGTCTCGGACGGCTGTCCTACACGCAGAGTATCCAGTGAGACGAGTGTTTTCTGTTGCGAAATATGAACGATACGTGCCGATTATGATAATGCTAACGTGACTGAAAGAAGATGAGTAATACTGCAGAGGACACGAGTTGAGGTTCAGTACCATGGCTTCATTTTCAACGAAAAATCACAGAAGTCGAAGAATTATTTATTTTACCGTGCACGACTTCTCTTACGCTGGAGGCACAGACAAATACAACACAGCACATGGCATACCTTTTGAATGCGACACACATGATGATATCGAATTGAAAACGAATGACGCATTATTGTGAATACGTGAAAAGAGCAAAAGTATCATAGCACATTATAAATCTTATAAAAATAAATAATTTCGAGGTTAAATTTGAGTCAGCGGAGCTAAATAGTGTTTTCGTAGAAATAATAGTAATCAGATTCAGATAAGCGAACTGTACAGGGAAAAAAAAAAACGCTGATGTTTAACAGTTGTTTAACGGGGTCCACTCGTCATCTATTCAAACTTTAATTTTGTTAATAGCGTTTAACAGTGATAAGTAAACCAGCATTAGGGATTTTGAACCTCCGGGCTTTTTTCATCAGTTGCTGTGTCCAATATGTGCATTAAAATTTCAAGCTTTGTTAGTGTGAGCAGGGGTTATCCGCTTTCCCTGATGGATAAGGTTACGTTCGTCTTCACCAATTTAATTCCTACAAATTTGTTTCATTTATGAAGGTGGATATTATGGTTATTATCACCTCCTCTCATCTCTCTCTTTGTCTCTCCCTCTCTCTATATATATATATATTTCAAAGTATAGACCTCTGGAAAGTCAACCTTTACTCTCAGTTTCACACGGTATACCCTCACTTACAATCACTGGGTATCCGATCTTCAGACACGCTCTCCTGTAATGGGATTGAGCACTCTTAATACCCAAAAACATTTACCGTGCCCCAGGTGCTTGCTTATTAGACTACGTTATTCAAATCTGACTGAACTTGGTTGTTCATCGTCGGCTGGGCAGGTGATGGAATTGTAGACCATACAATCAATGGCAAAGAGACGTATTTCGTTCTTAATGGTGTCGCCAATACCATTAATGAATCGTAAGAAAAGATGGGGACCAAGACTGTCCCCTGAGGGACTCCACTAAGAACTCTTTGCCGTTTTGATGCTTCACCATTTATAAGAGTACTCTTTGATGGCGTTGAGTAAGGGATTTTTCAGTGGCGTAACTACGGTGGGGGGGGGGGGGCAGGGGCGGAAGCCCCCTGCTCAGAAGACGAGCCCCCCCAAAAATGAACTGACCGTTTGTACAGTGTCTATGGAGGTCTATGGAGAAGGACCCAATTTCGCCCCCTCAGAAATGCTTCGGCACCCTTCTGCCCCCCCCCCCCGCCCATTTGCAAAGGTCTGGTTACGCCACTGGATTTTTTAAGAAGGAGTCTCTCGTGGGCGACAAAGTCAAAATGTTTTAGATAAATCCAAAATAGCGACAGCAGTTGTGGTAATTATGGTTATCAAAATTGTTAGCCAGGTCGTGGGTGGTAAGTATGAGCTGCGATTCGGTTGATCTAGCTTTCGAAAAGCGTGTTGGACATCGGTGAGTTCAAGAAGTTTCATTAAACTACTGTCGATGATGTACTTTATAGATCTTACAGCACACGATGGTCAAGTGAAATGGACCAGTAATTGGCAGGATCAGTTGCAGATCCTTTCTTAAAAATTGGAGAAATATTAGTTTTACGCCAATCTTCAGGAATATCACTGGTATTAATTGGCTGTTGAAAGATAAGACGGAGCACTGGAGCGATCTCAGGGCAGGCTATTTTCAGATGTAGTTAGGAATTTCATCTGGGCCCATGGCTTTAGTTGGATCGATTATTCCGGAGTATTTTGCCACACCTTCAGTTGTGATATTTATTTCAGGCATGTCGTCATAAGGATCATGATGGATGGATGGTATACAACTGTTATCTTCTCTAGTGAAGACACTCTGGAATTGTTGGCTCAGTGCTTCAGCTTCATCTTCACTCGTTTTATTAAGTTGATGTTGTTAACTTTGATAAAAGATATGCCAGCGCTATCCCTTTTCTTAGAACTAACATACTTCCAGAACTTTTGGGGGTCACCAGAGTTGACGTCTGATTCAAGATCACGTTTATTACAAACACAACACAAATGAATCATGAGGACGTGCGACAAACATCGGTCTCATTTTCAGCCATCTGGTGTATCAATGATCCCTTTTTTTCATGCCAATTTTGGTATAGCAATGGGTCGTGTTTTTTTTCAAAATTTTCTAAAAATGTTTGGAAATTTTCTCCAATTGCTCAATCTGAAGCCAAAATTTTCAAAATTTGCTTAAAATGTCAATATTTTGAGGGAAAAAATGGCAAATTTGGGTTAAATTTGGCCCAACTTTGCATCTCCGGTATAGGTAATCCGTCGGACACAAGGGTGCAATACCAGAATGGGAAGATACCAAAACCGTCGGTAATACACGCACATACTCATACGGTGTGTCAGTGCAGTATGAAATATCCTTTGTTTCGGCTCTATGCAGTGTTCTAATTCTAAGAATGGTCCCCCCGACACGGAACGTGAATTTACCTGTTTTGAAATGGGATACCAATTGTTGAAAATCGGCATATTACGCGTTCCTTTTATTTTAAAAAGTGAATTCTGTCATTTAAAGGCAAGTGGTGATAAGTGTTTAAAACCCACTCTTTTTTAAACTTAGGTAAAAGTATATCACGTGGATATGCAATTCTAAGAATTGTTACCGCTAACCGGAACTACGTTACTTTTCCCACCTGTTTCGAAACGGGATATCTTCTGATCATATTTTTACGAGCCACTTTTTACTTCAAAGGCACATTTCAGATCTCCAAACAGTCGGGGATAATCATTCCCGGAATACCTAAATCCACGTATCTAAAGGCTTTATAACTTGACCTTGACCTTCAGCCGCGAAGTGCACTTTTCTGACCAAAGAATCTTACAAACTTAGCGAAACTTCAAATAACAGGAAAGCTCAAGAAGAGGAACTCTGTGAATAACAACGATTCCTCTTCTTTGTCCCAGATGGCATATACAGTTGCACTTCGCATGTTCCTGGCTTTCAGCCAAACTCAATGCTCCACCCACCCCTTCGCTTGTAATTTCGTTTAAAGGGGGATGGCCCGATTTAAGGATATGAAGTTTTCATCTTAGCTCATCTTGATAGAGTGGCCTTCACTCCAAAACCCCACCTGTAAAGTTTCGCGCCGATATTTCAATCCGTTTTGATACGAGAGCTAAAACATGATTTTCTAAGCCCCATAGAGTAACTTGCAGAATTTAACTATTGGTGACCACCAAAGTAGGACACATTTTCGCTCATAACTTCCAAATCAAACAACCTTTGGCTCTAAGATTTCACAGGGTAAATGAGAAAAATAGCAGCTTTATTCTGATACCAAAATGTTGACCACTTCGGTAAATCTGGGGCTTCTGGGGACGAGGCTATTAGCGATCGGGCCATGGGGGGAACCTTTAGCAAATGAGTGACTGACGTATTAATTTATGTCAGTCGCAAGGGGTGTGGTCTGATCGACTGAATTCTATCTGTGCCACCATGGAGAGGGTGAATAGATGGTTGAATAATGACCGGGAATATAGTGTCCAGAGTAAATTTTATACTTCAAAATACTTCAAAACTCCCGCCCATAGTTTTGCGGCCATGCGGGTGTTACTGACAATGACTGCATGAGAGACCGAAGCGACAATGGAGCTATAAAATACCACTTCACCGATTACAAGTCGAGACCCCTATCAGAGAAAATTGCTTCATACAGGGGGGGGGGGGGGGGCGGCCAAGATAGCGTCGTTTTTGCCGTTCCCATAGGTTTAGCACGTAATCACTAAAACTTGACAAATATTCCGAAGTCGAAAATATGTTTGATATCAATATTTTTCCACTCAAAAATCCGTTGGAGTGAGAATCAACTCCAGTCTAAGTATTTTTTGGTGGTCATGAATAACGGTTTCCCAAACGGGATCCATTTTGAACGCGGCTCGCCTTTACCTCATGTTCAATCGCAGGCGTCACCGGCTATTTATAGCTGCGGACCATTTACCAGGCCCGGTACCAGGTTTAGCCCCAGGGTAACCCATGCACCACCGTGGAATGATTCGTTGACATGCATGTAGCAATCCTCTAATGTCCGTCTTTAAAACGATTTGATGGATAGTTTGCGCACAATTATGCATCACCGACTAAAGCAAGGCATTTAAACGTCGCGGCTCCGTTACGGGAATTACCCTCGCCACTCACTGATCTATTTATAAACCGCGCGCGCACAGTGACGTCAAATTCCAAGTCACTGTCCAGGCTCGTCCAAGGACTTCGTGCGGGCAGCAGCAGGGTTTGCAGCTATGAAATGGAAGCTTGGCCGCCACCGCCTACTTCATACTATAACTTACACACTACATCGTTTTTGCGTTAAAATAGCATCGCTGTTTTGTGTGCCAGTGGGGGTAGGGCATGGCAACCTAACAGCAGCAGCAAATTCAAAACGGCATTCACCTTCTGGGTGATAGTATGTTTCAAGACTTAACGGTAGGAGGGCGCTCTTTTGAATATCGACGGTTACACACAGACTTGACTAAGGAATAGGCCTGGTCAAGAATATTAAATCTAAATGACCGTTATTGGAAATTACACTATTTGCAGCGGGGTTATCCACTATTAACCCCGACGGATTGAAGTCAATTATTTTTTTCTTAATTTCATGAGATAGTACTAAGATTCTTTTGAACAAAGGTTTAAGAGATGATTTTTAATGTACACTGGACCGAGGACTGTTTGTTTTTCCATAGTAAATGCACGTAGCAGTCAAAATTACCGTTGGAAATCCCGATGCCCAAATCGAGCAGATTCGTGTCCTACCCCCCCCCCCGGTTGTGTGTATGGAAACAGGTGTGCGTTGGGGGGGGGGGGGTAGGTATTAGAGAGCTGACGGCGTTCTATCACATCTCAGAGACGACGAAACTATTGTGAAAGCAATACGAAATTTGAAGTTATAAAATGGATTTAGGAAAAATAGTGTATCTTACATATTAAACGGAGTGATTTGGTGACCCCAAAAAAATAACACAATATGGATTCGAACTTAAGATCTTCAATGAAGCAATGGTTACAAGCCAATGGATTTGCCACTACACTACCACGTGTATGTGTGTTTCTGGTTGTAAACTTAAGCCCTATTAAATGGCATCAGATCGAGATGCATCGGGGTAATAAACGGTCTACCAAGTAAAATTAAACAAGTATTTAAAAAAAACGTGTGTCGGGTCGCCAGGCATAATTTTACAAGAAATAAGAACACATTAAAAGCATTTAAAAGGAGTAGATGGTGTTCTAGTTTTAAGTTGCAACTTTGATTACAGAAAAACATGTATAAAAAGAAATCTCAAACTGAATAAAGTAGATGTTTGATACATGAGATTGCATTAGAACAAATACGTGTTTACAAACTGATCTCCGTTGACTTGGACCTTGGGGTTGTGACATTTGACCTCACATAGTTCCAAGCTTTAATTTAACATAGGTTACACCTTCTGTCATTTAAATAAGAAGTAAAATAGCAAAAAACGCCAATTGGGCGCAAAATTGTGTTAAAACTGAATCCCCAAGTATAAGCTTTAATTTAACATAGGTTACACCTAATTCCTATCATTTCAAAAAAGAAATAGAAAAAAACGCCCAATTGGGCGCAAAATGTGTTTAAAACGATATCCCAAGTTGTAAGCTTTAATTAACATAGGTTACACTTCTGTCATTTAAAGAAAGAAAATGAAAAAACGCCCAATTGGGCGCAAAATGTGTTAAACTGACTCCCCCAAGTATTTATAAGCTGTAATGAACATAGGTTACACCTTTATGTCATTTAAATAAAGAAAAGAAAATAGAAAAAACGCCCAATGGGCGCAAAATGTGTTAAAACTGAATCCTTAAGTTATAAGCTTTAATTTAACATAGGTTACACTTCCTCTATTTAAATAAAGAAAATAGAAAAACCGCCAATGGGCGCAAAATATGTGTTCTTAAAAACTGAATCCCCAAAAAGTTATAAGCTTTAATTAATTTAACATAGGGTACACCTTCTGTCATTTAAATAAAGAAAATAGAAAAAACGCCCAATTGGGCGCAAAAGTGCTGTTTTAAAATGATCCCCAAGTTATAAGCTTTAATTAATTTAACATAGGTTTACACCCTTCCTATCATTGCAAATAAAGAAAATAGAAAAAAAACGCCCATTGGGCGCAAAATGTGTTAAAACTGAAATCCCCACGTATAGGCTTTTAATATAACATCGGTTACACCTTGCCTATCATTTAAAGAAAGTGTAAGAAAAGAAAATAGAAAAAACGCCCAATTGGCCGCAAAATGTGTTAAAACTGAATCCCCAAGTTATAAGCTTAATTTAACATAGGTTACACCTTCCTATTCATTTCAAATAAAGAAAAAGAAAAAAAAACGCCCAATTGGGCGCAAAATGTGTTAAAACTGAATAACAAGTGAAAAGCTTTAATTTTACATAGGGTTACAACTTCCTATCATGTCAAATAAAGCAAAGAAAATAGAAAAAACGCCCAATTGGGCGCAAAATGTGTTCAAAGGGAATCCCCCAAGTTATAAGCTTAATTTAACATAGGTTACACCTTCCGTAATTTCAAATAAAGAAAATAGAAAAAAAAAAACGCCCAATTGGGCGCAAAAATTGTTTAAAAACTGAATCCCCAAGTTATAAGCTTTAATTTAACATAACTCAAAACAGATAGGGAAAATGATATGAAGAAAAAAAATAAAAAAAATCGCCCAATTGGGCGCAAATGCATTAAAACTGAATCCCCAATGATAAGCTTAATTTAAAACATAGCGTTACACCTTCCTATAATTTCAAAAAAGAAAATAGAAAAACGCCCAATGGGCGCAAAATGTGTTAAACAAATGAATCTCCAAGTTTAAGCTTTAATTTAACATAGGTACCACCTTCCTGTCCTTTCAAATAAAGAAAATAGAAAAAACGCCAATTGGGCGCAAAAAGTGTGAAAACTGAATCCCCAAGTTATAAGCTTTAATTTAAAACATAGTTACACCTTCCTATCATTTCAAATAAAGAAAATAGAAAAAAAACGCACAATTGGGGCCGGCCAAAAAATGTGTTAAAACTGAATCCCCAACGTTATACGCTTTAAAATAACATAGGTTAAACCTTCCTATCATTTAAATAAAGAAAATAGAAAAACGACAATTGGCCGCAACATGTGTTAAAACTGAATCCCCAGTTATAAGCTTTACTGCTTAACGTAGGTTACACCCTTCCTATCATTTCCAATATAAAAGAAAATAAAAAACGCCCAATTGGCCGCAAAATGTGTTAAAATGAATCCCCAAGATAAGCTTTACTTTAACATAGGTTACACCTTCCTATCATTTCAAATAAAGAAAATAGAAAAAAAAAGCCCCCCCCCCCATTGGGCGCAAAATGTTTTAAAACTGAATCCCCAAGGTATAAGCTTTAATTTAACATAGGTTACACTTCCTATCATTCAAATAAGAAAAAGACAAAAACGCCCAAGGGGGGGCAAATGTGTTAAATGAATCCCCAAAGTTATTAAACTTAATTTAACATAGGTTACACCTTCCTATTCAGTTCAACTAAAGAAAATAGAAAAACGCCCCAATTGTGCGCAAAAGGTGTTAAAATGAATCCCCAAGTATTATAAGCTTTTAATTTAACATAGTTACACCTTCCTGTCATTTCAAAAAGAAAATAGAAAAAACGGCCCAATGGGCGCAAAATGTGTTAAAATGAATCCCCAAGTTATAAGCTTTAATTAACCATAGGTTACACATTCTTGTTCATTTCAAATTAAAGAAGAAAGAGAAAAAAAACGCCCAATTGGCGCAAAATGTGTTAAAACTGAATTCCCCAAGTTATAAGCTTTAATTTAACATAGTTACACCGTCCTGTATTTCAAATAAAGAAAATAGAAAAAACGCCCAATTGGGCGCAAAAGTGTAAAACTGAATCCCCAAGTTATAAGCTTTAAAGTTTAACATAGGTTTACACCTTTCCTGTCCATTTCAAATAAAGAAACTAGAAAAAAACGCCCAATGGGCGCCAAAATGTCGTTAAAACTTGAACCCCAAGTGATAGCTTTAATGAACCATAGGTTGTACACCTTCCTGTCATTTCAAATAAAGAAAATAGAAAAATTTTAAAAATGTTTAAAAATGTGGCGCAAAATGTGTTAAAACTGGAATCCCCCAAGTTATAAGCTTTAATTTAACCATAGGTTACGTTACACCTTCCTGTCATTTTCAATAAAGAAAATAGGGAAAAAAACGCCCAATTGGCGCAAAATGTGTAAAACTGAATCCCCAAGTGATAAACTTTAATTAACAAGGTACACCTTCCTATCATTTCAATAAAAATAGAAAAACGCCCCAATTGGGCGCAAAAGGTGTAAAACTGAATCCTTCAAATTTTAAGCTTTATTTATGTAGGTTAAACCTTCCTGTATTTTCAAATAAAGATGTGACCTAAAATTTCGTCTTAAATAATATTCAACACAATACATGGTGAAAAGCTTATCATTACGTAGTATAACTCTACGTGGCTGATCATTTTCTTAATTAGAACTCCTAGTGTGACTCACCATTTATCTATCCCTGCCAACGTTTTTAACCAAACTCCATCAAAAAGCAAGTTTTCACGAGACTAAAATCAAAGAAATGCTTTTTTAAGGCCATTCAAACATGCAATTATGTTTCTTTGTCTGGAAATTGCCATCGCATGACCACACCAAACACTTAAAACTCCCCAAAATTAATAGTATAGTACGTAGATCGTTTTCATAAAAGAAACATTAATGAAATTGGACCTTCGCTATAGAAAATAGACACTCCCTCGCAATTGAGAGCAGTTGTTTCTATAGTCGGGTCGGGTCGCTAAGGCGAACCGACAAAAATACATATAGGATTCTTTTACTTTCTGTTCGACCGATTTCAATTGCATCGATTTGGAGTTCTATTTGAAATATTTGAGTTATTCTCTCTATTATGTGGGTTACCGTTGTTGCACCGAAAGCTTTTAGCAATTTAAAGCTTGAATTGGTCATGTAAAAGGGGTTTGAGAGGACATAATCGGCAAGGAATGCCGAAGTTTTGGGATTGTCTTCATGGGGGAGTGTTAGCGGGGTGGGTACTCGGGCCGGAGGGGCAAGCAAGCATGGAGCGAAGCGAGCAGAGCAGCGAGCGAGCGAGGAGCGAGCGACGCGAGCGAGGCGAGCGAGCGAGCGGCGGAGCGAGCAGCGAGCGAGCGAGCGAGCTGAGAGTACTATCTATCTATCTATCTATCTATCTATCTATCTATCGATCTATCTATCTAGCTATCTGATCTATATATCTATTCTATTATCTTGATCTATCTATCATCTATCTATTATCTATCTATATACTATCTACCTATATTCTATCTATCTATCTATCTATCTATCTATCTATTCTATCTATCGATATATCTATCTATCTATCATCATTATCTATCTATCTATCTATATAGATAGATATCTATCTATCTAGATTATCTATCTATCTAGAGATCTACTATCTAGATTAGATTACCTCTACTGCCCATTATTCAAAAAGCGCGCTCTGTGATTGGTTGTTTTTACTGCAGTATTTTCTGCAATAATGGGTCGCGAATTACGCTCTACATGCGTTGATGCAAAGCGCACATTCTTTTCGGCGCGTGCCACCATCATTATAAGCGCACACGCTAACAATTAGAGGAGAAGACAAAGCTGCTGCGCCTCTAAAGACGTCGTAAACAACTGGTACGTTTTTAGTAAGAAATGGCCAGTTGTTCGGGTATTATTTTACTTTCTGCGGTAATAGAATAAAAATAAAGGGTGCGATGTCATGTTTATGTCGAATAATGGTCCTCGGCAGTAAAAACTATTGTAATAATGGGTCTCAGCTTCGCCTAGCCCATTATTTATGTTTTACGTGCCTCGGACACATTATTCTTACATAACATGAACATCTTGACTCCTTATTTCTTAAATCTATCTATTAGATATCGTCTATTAGATATCTATATAGATATTAGATATAGATATATATAATATATCTTTATTATTAAAACGCAAACTTTTGGCATGGGGGAGCGCCATACGATTGGGGAATTTTAGGACGTTACTCCTTTTTACAGCGTGCACCGGCGGTCATCGCCCAATCATAACTTTGCTTTCACAGCGCACCGTGCGCAATTTATTAAACACGTGTGATTTGCCAACGATCGGTATGTTATGCAATGGTAACTCCATGGTGATCAAGCGCGGAAGTGCGGTGTGAAGAGTGTGGGGGCATCGTCATGCATGTCACGGCGGCGCGCGTATGATTCGCGTGATCGTTTGTACGCTGTGCTACGCATCCCCATTGGTACGCCACTGAAAAGAGAACTAGGAGAGAAGCCGGTTGAGAAAAAGAGAGAGGGGAGATAATGGTTGAGAGAGGGGGGTCACAGATAGAGAATTTTGGATATCTGTGGGTGGGATGGAGGAAAGAGGGAGAGGAGATGAGATGGGGGGTGGAGAAAGAAGGAGAGAGGGAGAGGTTATCGAGAGAGGAGAGAGAGAATGTAGAGAGAGAGAAGAGAGAAAAAGTAATTGTAGAGGGGGGGAAAAATGTGAGAGAGAGACAGAGCGAGGACACAGAGAAGAAAACCAGAGAGATAGAAACGAGGAGAAGGAGAAACACAGAGAGAGACGACAGAGACAGAAAAGACAGACAGGAGGACAGAGAGAAAGAGGAAAGGGCAGGACAGAGAGAGGGAGAGGAGAACAGGAGAGGTGGTCGAGAGAAGAGAGAGACAGAGAGATAGAGCGAGTAGAGACGTAATGAGAGAAAATGTACTTTGTAGAGGGGGAAAGAAAATGTTGAGGATATAGAAGAGGAGAGGGGAAGAGTTGGTCACGCAGAAAAAAGAGAGAAGAGAAAGAGAGCAGAGAAAAACAAGAGAGAAATATTTAGTGGCAAGGAGTGAGTATTGAGGGAGAAAGGAGAGAGAGTGGGAGCCAGCTGAGAGAAAATGAAGAAATAAAGGTATAGAGTGACGCAGTCAGAAAAATCATAATCGTTCCCTCCTTGCAATTTATCCAATTCTTCCCCAAAATTTAACATTGGTTCCAATCACCTGAAGCATCAAATTCTCTCCAAAGACCATATGACAATATTCCCTCCACCTCAAGGACGAATATAACGGAAAAACAATTAGGGGGGACACCCCTGAAGTTAACAAAAACAACCGGGCAAAAGGGCCAGAGAAGGATAATAAAAGAAAGGAAGAGCGAGGGACAAACGGGGGGTTGTATGTACTTTGTCTTCGGGTGATGGATGGGAATGATGGGAGAGGAAACATAATTTGTATAGAGGGGAAAAGTTGCGGAATTTAGAGAAAACAGCGAGGAGAGGGGAGAAATTGTCATACCAATGAGGAGGCCCCAAAAAAGTGAGGAGAGATGGTTGAGGAAAAGGAATGAGGAGAGAAAACTGAATGTCTAGAGGCGAAATGTTGAGGGATATAGAGAAAAGAAACAAGGGAGGAAAACCGTGCAAAGGAGGTTCATACACTCAGGTTGACCGGTAGGTTGACGGTAACTTATGTGCGGCCGTTGAGGAGTTAAATGAGAAAAAAACAATGTGTATTACACAGGGAAATATACGGGTTAGCAAACACGGGGAGCAGTAGGGGCCCAAACTTTTGAGAATATTATAAAAAAAGGTTTAAAACCAAAGTTGTATAACGGGAAGAAATATAACGTTTTAGTTTTAGATTGGTGGTGTAGCCGTAGTAGAGTGATCGACTTCTGTTCAGTGATCGCTTCCTTTCAGTGATCGCTCCCGTGCATCAGCTAGCGGGAGCCCGGCAAAAGCGCGAGCCTCCCGCTAGTATATATGAATTCTCTGTGAAACTTTACCCTGCGATATCAGACTCTCTATTTGTGGGAAATAGTGTGTGGTGGTGTCGTGGTTCTCGATCGGGTCACCCCCCATTAAGCAGTGCCCATATAGGAAAGAGCCACTCCTTATGACAAGAGCTTTAAGTATACCCAATCGCATTAATTGTTTTCATTAATGGAGGCGTGATGTTGCTTATCCCTCCCACAAAATATATTTGCCCAAAGATGGTTTATAAAAACAAATTCTGCAAAAAAGTGGGCATTGGTGGAAGTTTTTTGGTTGTTTTTTTTTTTGGTTAACAACCGTGAAATATTTACTACGATGTCTTACAGCATTTGTTCGTAAGGCCTGAACGAACCGAAGCCCTCACCCTCAGAGGGACCACATGCAAAAAGATAAACAATTCTCATTTATTTAATTCATCTGCATTTTGATCTCAGAGCAAACTGCGGTTATGACAATTTTGGTTTAGGTTGTGTGTGTGGCGTGGTGCGTTAATGTGCAGCATATTTTGTGTTGTGTCAGTGTGTGCGTATGTATGCATGTGGGTGGCACTGCGTGTGCGTGAGTATGTGTGAGTAGTATGTGGGTGGTCTTTACGCTCGGCGACTCTCGCGAGTGTGGCTGGAAGATACTGTGGCGTGTTTCTGGCAGTGGGCGGGGGTTAGTAAACAAACACCGCAATATCATTGGTTATTTGCCTATCTTATATGAGACGATATAGATAGTGCGTCATCGCGTAAGTGGGTACGCGCGCGTGGATAAGGTTACGCAGTGCACGCAGCTGTACGGTTTGGTTTCATTTGATTAGCGGGGGAATATTTGTGCACTTTAACTAATATTCTTTGAAATAAATAATATTTTCGGTGATTTTGATTAAAAAAACCAAAACTAAATAAGATGAGAATAAAAGATAGGATTTGTTGTTGTGCGCCGGCATCCACTACGATAAAAAATTGGACTGACCATCCAATAACAACGATTTAGATAGGCAAAACAACAAATGCCTATCTGTTATGCTCTAATTTTTCGTTGTTAAAACGTTGCCATATGAAAATCCTTCGTTTTAGGTTGTGTTTGGGTTGATCCGCGCGTGACGCGCGTGCGTGCGTAGGTGGTGCGGGGACGAGTTGCGTGCGGATGTGTGTACTGTGTGTGTCTGGGTGTGGAATGCACGTTTGTTGTGCTTTCTGTCATTGTCTTATCAGTATTTTTTTTGGTACTTTACTTGCAATCTTTTGTATATATGTTATTTAGTATTATTATTTGTTTAAATTTCAAACTTAATGCTTAAAAATTCACAGTCCAAGCATCGATTTTACCTTGTGTAATATTGAAAAAAAGATATGAGGTCGTCTTCATTTCCTGAAAAAATGGGTTTTAACTTAAACGTTCTCGAGTTTTGAGCGTTTTTGTGAATTTTGTACATGATTTTTGCGACCTTTGGATACAATCTTGTTAATAAGTCCTTGAGAAACACCTGTTAATATGGAGCTATGAAAGTGATAAAAGGCTTGAAATCCATTGTAACTATAACTTTCTTTCCCCCTCCCCATCCCCTCCCATCAGTGTTGAAAATAATATGGTGCGAGATGCTCAAGTGTGTCGTGCTATAGCAACACTGAAATGGGGGGCTGGAACCGAATATGCACAAAGTGTTCCACAATTTTGAACAAGATTGTAGTTCGCATTTGATCGGCCTGCCTTCCTCTTACCATGCGTTAGAATTGCTTATTTGTGCGCTAGAGTCTTTATGCCAATTCTATGTTTTTTATGAATTAAGGAATCAGACCTCTGCCAATTGCAAACTTATTGGTAGATCAGCCATATTTTCAGGTTAATTAATTACAATTCGTGGCACTGACCAATTGCAAGAAATACTACATACAGAAAACTAAATTTCTACATCAAAATTGTTCACTAATTAAAAACTAGCATTGTTGCCCCAATTGGAATCATATAAATAGAACACAATGATTAAACAAAAGGATACCAATTATATCATACTATAATTGGCTTAAATGTTTGTATGTATGTATGTATGTGTGTATATTCGCAAAAGGCTCCGTCAGTTTCGCTCCATATGCGCCAAATTCACGTGAAATGTGCGTGAGGATACCGGAGGGGGGTAAGCGCAATATTTGGACGAAAATCCGCTTCAGAAATGACCTGAAAAAACAAAGAAAATTGCTGGTTGCTATGTAATTACCATTTGTTTGTACGCGTTCCTAAGCGGCGCGTATGCGTGGTGCGTTGCGACGGGTGGTTAGCGGTGGAACCCATTGTTTGTAAGCGATTACTAGCGGCGCGTGGCGCTTGCGACGGGTGTACGCGTGCCAACGGGCGATTACGCGTAATACGCTATATGCGGTAAGCAAATAAACTTACAGGCTCTTAAGGCAAACGGTGTGGGAAAAGAATGAAAGTTATGTTATTTCGCTTTGATTGTCGTATGTAATGGCTATTATACGGGTCCCACGCGGCACAGGTTTTGAAAAAAAAAAAAAACGGAAAATACGGGGTGAAAATATTGACCGTATTTGAATATAGAAAATAGGAAAATGATAGGCTTAAGCTACAGGATATGCTTGCTGCAAAACTACGATGAATAAAAAATACGACTACGGGATGTTGTGCCGGGGGGGTGGGCATCTACATGGCGAGAACTTATATGGGCTTTGAGTTTGAGGAGTTATGAGAAAAATATGTGGAAACGGGAACTTACAGCTTACCCCACGGGGAGTGGGCCTACTTTTGATTTAAAAAAAAAAAAAAAAAAAGTCACGGAAACTTATACGGGATTAAAAATTGAAGTTTTATATTTAAAAAAATACAGAGGAGAAAAAAATAAAATAATACGGAAAAGGTTATACGGTATAAATATTCAGTTGACGTTTCCTTAGAAATCGGTAACTATTATGACCTATAGGATATGATAGGTACGGGATTGAGGTATTAAAGTGTAAAATACAAAATTTCGATCGGGGAGTCCTAAGTTCAGGGATACGGGTGGGTTTGGTGCAGTCTCAGCCAGGCAAATTGTGTCACGTCTTCAGTTATCGCTTCAGTGTCAGTGATCGCTCCCGTTCACTCAAATAGCGGGAGCCCGCGCGAAGCGCGGGCTCCCGCTAGTAGCAAAAACAATAATGGGAAGGAAAATCAAGATAAAAATACCACAAATACCAAAAGCAGCCCGCGGCCGCGGGTAATTATTTGCAAAATAATTATAGTGTAAAACATTGTGGGCGGTTCACGTGAATAACCTCTCGCAAACAACTCAGACCCACCCACACCACTTGGGTATGAAAAGTAGATGGTAAGGGAAAAGTATCAGCAAATTTACTTAAGGCATGATACAAATAAGGATTAGCTGTATTTGAATGTATTGATCCTGGCCATTGAACTGGAGAGTTTTGTTAGTATTCCACAATTTTGCCAGGGTGATACATTACTGTATATTATATAGTAAAATAACTGGTTCTTGGATTGTTACCCCAGGACCCTGCAAAAGTAAGGCAGTGGTTCTTTCACTTAACCTAGTGCAGACTAAACTGCATGACGAATTCAGAGCAGGTAGTGACTTGATAATTCAAAATGGTTCTAACATCCGCTCCAGCCACCAGCCTAACCAAATCGGCATACTCGAGTACTGGTCTGATAAGCCTTACAGATATATGGGTAATTCTTCCGACAAAGCCAAATCTTAACAGATCTGAGCATGAAAAGATGCTTGTTATGTTAGCTTTTTTTATCAGAAAACATCATTCTGGGTATGCCAATTCCGATCATCTGAATCCAGGTCCAGGATTTTGGCTTGTTAACATGACATATCCAATTCTCAGGTCAGCATGATGTGGGGAGATTTGCTGAAAAGATCTCCAGGGCTTGACAGTTTTAGCTTCAAATTCAGACCATTGGCATGATTAGTCAGAAGAAAATGTACAGGGGTCCGTTCCCGAATTCAGGGTCGTAAATCTACGGCATACTATGTCATGCCTGAGGGACCAATGTGTTCAACTGGTTGAAAAAGTTGTTATGTAGGACATACATGAGTTAGTATACACTTAAGGTTACGCACGAGTTTGGGGGGGGCCTGGTCATATAGTCTGTATTTTTCTGCAAAATAAGATCTTCAACATACTTCCAGTAACACTTGAGTAGAAGTTTGAATCATTTTGGACCAAGCTTGGGCCCGGGGTACACTTGCAGTGAGCTGTACATCCAAGTTATGTTGTAGCTTGTTTTGGATTACACACTGCTGACGGTTAAGGGACATATCAGTGTTTAAACTATGTTTAGACACACACCCATATCGAACGATCTTATCTGTGGGGATGGTGTGGTCGAACGAGTCAAATGCTTTGGAAAAATCCAAAAGGAACAGCTGCACCTAGATTTGGACATGTCTTCAGTGATAAGATAATGAAGCGAGTTTACTGAGATAATAATTTGAAACACTATCAACTGCATTTCAAATTGTCTAATGTCAATCTATTACAATATCATCAATAAACATTCTCAAACAAGCCCTCAGCTACTTTTCCGAAGATTTATGTCAGTAAAATCGCCCGTATCAATTAGGCTAGGAGGGTTTTTGGCTTAGGGAGACTGGTATAGGCTCAAACAGTAGCAGTTGTCTTGACCTTATACGATACCTTCAGCGAAGGATAAACTCAATTATGTTGGTAAAAGGATGGCTGAAGTTAATCATATGCCAAAATTCCTGACTGGTTTACAGCACCTGGATCAAATTGTGGGGTTAATTTTCTTCAACTCAAGTAAACTTCCCAATAGTCCAGGCTGCAGGACCAGTGACCGCTACCGCTCTACTTACATGTATCGTTTTTCAACGGTTTCTAATCTTTTTAGTGCTGAATCTGAAACCGATTGGCGCCAGACGTGAAACCTTGAGCATTCTGCCTCAAGGTACTCATCTGGTACCCAGGGGATTCGAGAATAAGCCATAAAAACATCATGGAAAAACATATCTAATAACAAGGTTGAGATCAGTATCAAAGAACCCGGCAGCTTGGACTACAGCTAACCAATGGCTGGTTTTAGTACGCAGAAGCTGTGCCGTATTCAAGGGAGGAAACATAGCAGATACATTTAACCAACATAACTAATAAAAGGGAAGGAGGAGAAGACTCCTCCCCTGACTATCTTTTCATCATCTTCTTGAATGCCTGAGATGTCCAATCCGAGCCATGACCTCTAGGAATTGGTTCACTCTTTACATACAAATTTTCCATACTCATTTTAAATACTCCTATATTAGGCATGGTAATTTATTTTGCTTTTCAATTTCACGTTGACAATTTATGCCATTATTGACCATGGTAGAAATAAAAGCCTTTTGTCACCTTGCAAATCGATGTGCCCCAGTTCGGTCATTGATGTAAACCCTTCTTTGTTTTTCTGGCAAGTATGTGGTCATACTCAGATCAAGAATGTCACAAAAGATTTCAGCCTGATTTTGTGTACCAGTGGCTTCCAAAACTTGATACCAGTCGTCAAGACTTTGAATCCCATATCAAAATGTTCGCATCTCGGACTCCAGCAAGTGGTCTGTGTTTTGTGCTCATTTTGGAAACTTTGTGGTTAAGCCTCCAAAGAATGCACAGATGATTGCTAAGGCCAAGTGGAGAGTATGGACATGGCTTTTATAGCATTATCTCAATTTTCCACTAGTAAGCATAACATCAAGAGTTGCATTTGCTCGGGTATGGAAGTCTATAATTTGGCAATTTGTAATTGGCCCTTTCCTGCTGTTGATGGACAAAGCTGGTGTGAATGCTGCCTAATTTTCATTATTTTAATTACTAAAGCAAGACAGTTTTTCACTAGCCAAGCATTGGCAATGGCACACACTGGTTTTGCAGAAGGGCCAATTATGACTAAGGTCTACAATTTCAGTAAAATAATTGCAACTGATGTTACAAGGCATTTTAGCTGGGATTTCAGTCTAATACAAACTATCCTCTTTGGTGAAAGTAATAATACTCTAGTTCTCTAGTCAAAGGTGAGGAAACAATATTACCCAATTAACCACTGTAACTTTATTTTATAGCATGTGACCAGGCCCGTATGACCCCCCCCCAATTCCACAAAAGGGCCACTTTTTGCTGAATTTTTTGATAAATTTGAGAAGTCCACTATTTGGTGATAAAAAAGGGGAACATTTTATAGGGGTTTGGTACACTTTTACCAAAAAAGGACCACTGTATGATGGGACGTATGAAGCACCCCCGCCCAAATAAATCCTGCATACGGCGCCTGCATGTGACATGTGCCTTGTGATTTCTTTAGACCAATTGCTGGGGAAACAAATCCTTTTATGTGGAAGCGAATTGCTTCCTCAACAATATAATGAGTATCCAGTGTTGCCGAGAAAGGGGGGTCAAAGGGGGTATTTTCCCGTAGTAGGCCTTGGGTCCTAGCGGGCCATGCAAAAAAGTACAATGTTCACCAAATGCATGTGTCATCTAGCGTCGCAGTTTGAGAATGTGGGTCAAAGGTCACATGAGGTTGTCTGGTTCACACGAGGTCACCAACATGCAGGTCACTACCTAATTTCCATTGTATCAAAGTTATCATGAAATGGTGCACACATAATGTGGAAACAGTAGCAAATTCTATTTAGAGTTGACATTTGGGTCAACTTTTTTTACCACAGACACACACACACATATACTACCAAAGCAATCCCTATGTGCTCTCTTGCAGATGACACAAAAACTACATTACCCATAAAAAGTAATACAAAATAATACACAGTGATTCTCAACATCTGAAGTAAAACCCTCTTTGGTCATACTGCACAGGTCTCTGACAAAAGCATCTGAATATTTTATTAGCAAGGCTTATATAACAGAAGTCACTCTGCAGTTGATGCTGGTATCACTTTATGTCTGATACAAATAAAAGTAGATGTTTAATTATTGAGATGGCTTACGTGACATACGTGGGATAGATGTTCAAAGGAGGGTCTAAATCTGGTAAGTAGGTTATATAAGAAGAATGAATCAAGACGAAGTGAAAACGACATTACTGTTTTTGTAATAGCTGTCAAATAGCAAAACACAGCTGGTTAAAGTCAACGTGACAGAAATCAGGTAGATGTTCAAATGAGGTGATTCATCAAACAATTCAGAGGTTGTCAGTCAAGCTTTTTTAAAAAAAATCCTAGAAGTGTCAGGCTCTTGTCACATGGATGCAGTCCTGATAGATTTGTATGTTGCCTTCAATTTTCCAACAACTGGGGCAGGCAGAATACCAGATGGAGACAGACAGTGTCGGGAATTAGAAAACATGGGCACCACAGAGTTATCACATGTAAGATGGAAGGGGCAGTTGGGGTTTTTAAGAAAATTCTTTAATTAGATTTAAAACAACCTCAAAAATTAAAAAATAGGGACAGCAGTCCCAAATAGGCCGTCCGATATGTCATAATCAAGTGAAAGTCAAATAGTACACTTCCAAGCCCACACCCTATATCCCCAGCCGACACCCCATATCAACGGACCACACATCACACCTTCACAAGGCCAGCCCTAGGCAATACCCCCGGACCACACCCCATACCCCCCGGACCCCACCCATCCCCCCGGACCACTCCATACCCTGGGCAACACCAATTACTTACAAGCCCACACAACATATCCCCAGAAAAACCTAAATCAGGGTACAACACACACCAAACAAAAACATAAAAGCCATAGGCATATCCCAACCACAAACACATACCCCAGACCAACTACCCCTTGCGACCACCCACCGTTACCAAACAGGACATACCCATAACCAGGACAACACTCACCCTGCGACAACACACACTTACCCAGACCACAACCCATCCCCCTAGACCACACCCCATACCCCAGACCACACCTCCATACACCCACATACCCACACCTACCCAAGTCTCATGACCAACCCCATAACCCATGGAACACATACCCATGGACCACCCTTGGACAAAACACCTCACCCCTGGACCACATTCCCTACCCCACAGATCACACCCATTTTTTTACCCACGGAACCACACCCCATACCCACCAACCACCCAAGACCACACCCACATCCCCAGACCACACCATAACACTGGACCCCACACCACACCCTTCAACAAGTGCCATCACAATACCCTGATAACACCCCATACCCCAGACCATACCCCAACCACACCCCCACCCCGGACCACACCCACTACCCCCGACCACACCCCCTAACCCCCCGACCACCACCCCCTCCCCGGGACCACACCCCTACCCCGGACCACACCCCTACCCCGGGACCACATCCCCATACCTCCGGACCACACCCCAATCCCGAAACCTACCCAACAGACCACACCCTCCCACACTATACCCATACCCTGGGCAAGCCCAACTTCAAGACCACAACCCATATCCCCAGACCACACCCTATATCTACGTGACCACACACCAACACATCACAAGTGTCAGTCCTATGGCCAATACCCCCGACCACACCCCATACCTCCGGCCACAGCCCCAGGTACCACACCGCCATACCCCGGACCACACCTCATACCCCGGACCACACCTCCATACATCCGGACCACACCCCCTAACCCCAGACCACACCCCCTACCCCGACCACATCCCCATACTCCTGGACCACACCCCATACCCCTGACCCAACCCTACCACGACCACACACACCCCATATCCCGAACCATACCCACCAGACCACACCCAACACCCGCAGACCACACCCCATATACCCTGGGCAACACCCTTACTTCCATGGACCACACCCCATATCCCAGAACTCACCCCAAATCACCGGACACACACCACACCCTCCCAAGTGTCAGCCCTAGGCAATACCCCCGACCCACACCCACTCTTGTAAATCGAATCGTTCGGAGAATGTAGCCCCGCACCCTTCCATGTTTCAGCCCTGTGTGACTAACAGATCTCCAGATATTAGTTCACAAGAAGAAAAAGTTGGTGGTCGTCAAAGAGGAAGCTGAATGGAAGAAACCATGGGGAGGCGGGGAACCACTTACATAGAATACACCAAGTGGCCTCCTCATACTGATCCAAATTTGAGGAAACCCACCAGAGCTACGACGCAGGACCCCGTCTTTGTCATCTACCCAGCCCAAATTAGGAAACGGAGCGCGGACTCATCAGAGAAATAATTATAACGCCCATACAGGAGGCCCCCTTCCCAGGATCAAGCCCAGGAATCACAAGAAGGATTTATTACTGTTCATACATGAATATTATATTATTCCCATCAAATGCAAAGATTCATGAAAATGGTCAAATATGCTAATTATGCCAATGATTTGTACTTAGAAGCATTATACTGTTGTTTAAATCGAATCAGTTCGAGAATCTGTAGCCAGCACCCTTCAACCAAGGTTTCACCCGGTGTGACGTACGTAAGATCTCCCCAGATATTTTGTTCAGAAGAAAAAGTTCACGACACACGACGGACCAACGACCGCAGCGCCGCGGCACAAGGATCATGCTGCCATAAGGTCTTTTACTAAGGACAACCTAAAAAGCAAAACAGAGGAGAGCTTTTGATATGCCAAACAATCTAAAACTGGACAAAAAAGACTTTTGTATTCCTGGATTTATCTCCAAAGCAATATGTACCAATTTTAGGTTTTTGTAAAAGAAAATTGGTTACAACCATGAAAAACAATACAGAAGTGAAAGATGCGAACAAAACAGGATGCCATTATAATGGAACCTTTTAATATAAATTTCGAAAGGGAGTAGTTATGTACATAACTTGGTTCAGCTATTGTAGTCTTAATATGCTACATCCTCAATATGGCCACTCTTTTAGGCCTTCGTTAGATTTTTGTTTTTAATTGCGTGTGCTTTTGCCTAAGCTGCTGTCATAATTTCCCCCTGTCCCGGTCATTTGTTTTGTCTGTGGATGTTTTTTCTTTTATTGTTTGATGTCTTGTCCAGTTTGTCTATGGCTTGAAAAAATGATCACCCACACACATACATACTGAAGGAACACACCAACACAATAATCCCCTTTCTTTGGAAAAGACAGGGGACAAGCATGGGAGAGTGTGGCCTAGTGGTTAGGGTACTTGCCTGTGGCACAAATTCCCTGGGTTTGAATCCCGGTGGGGACACTTGCTGGGATTTATTTGGGTATTCTACTTTTGATTTGATCTATGTACCAGCTATTGATACCACTCTCCACCATGGTTCACTTGGAATTGGGCAAATAAATCATGAAAGCATCCTGTCCTACGGAAGGGACGTTAAGCAGTACAGAGAGTCACAACTCTACATGTATATCACAGCCAGTTTTTATTAAGAGTAGGGCGAAAACCCCTGACCGTTCCCAATCCGCCCCCATCCTCAAAGCAGGCCATGTTAGGAGCATCCATATCATGGATAAACGTGGCCCTGAATAAGCTTACACAGCTCAACTAATCCTGATACATAAAGCCATTACCAATGACTTACACGAACAAAGGGGATAAAAAGGAAAATCTATCCAGGAATCAACCGCACAAATGTTATGATAATCTATGTTCACCATATTATAATAAAATACTTTGTAAGCGCACAATTTTGAAGGTTTACATGATGAGCATGTTTTTAGTAGGGCGGCTTTGGAGTGAGGTGGGCGGTTTGATGAGGAGGTGGTGAACCAAGAGGAGATGAAGCCGCCAAGAGGAGGAGGAGAGTCGGAGGGGGGGGGTTGGGTTAGGGTGGAGGATTCATTGAACGGTTGAAATAGGATGGCATAACGGGCGACTGCAATGTGAAATAATCCAGCCACCACTGTTTTACGGTGACAAATGCATTTTAAAACCTTTGGAATTAATACTATATATACTTTGTAAGGACTGTCAAAATAGGGAGCGATGGAATCAATTTTAACTAAGTTATTTAAAAAACAAGGCATGACTATGTTCACTCCCCTGACTAGTCCTGTTGTGAAATCTGAACAGAAAAAATATTTTTTTGGTAACATTATATAGGTCATTCTGTGTGAGGGGGAAAACGCGGTCACCAATGCTTGACCAAAAGTGGAAAACTGCCTCGCTTTAAAGGGTATTAACAGCGATCCGAAAGAATCGAAATAATGTGGAAATTCATTTTCTAATATTAAATCAGGGGGATGTATAAGTGTGTATAATTCCTCTTTAACGCTTTAATGTAGAAACAAACCACCAAATAATGAAGAATGAAGTATTTGAGGAAATTTGACTGTCTCCCGCAAATAGACATACAGCGATGCCGTTTCAAAAATCTACACTAAACAGCTGATGTGGTTTACACCAGTATTAGAATAAACAAAGATCAATAATGTTTTGTTTGAGGTCAACTGTAATGATCATGCGTGCACAAATATGCATGGCAGGTTATGTTCGCATATCCACGACTCGTAACAAAATAAAAAATATGAATTTTGATGATTGTTTCGATTGTCTTATTAGCAAACAGCATCGTTTGCCTTATCCCTTTTGCACAGTGCAATGACATTCAAAGCCAAGCAGTGACATAGACGGGGGCCAGGGGCCCACCCCCCACCCACAAAATTTGATTGTTGTGGAGATGAGCATGTCGGTTCACTTGAATCAGGCCAAGGCCCTGCGGGCCAGATCAGATTGGCCGGCAAAGTTAAAGTTCAATGTGCCGACAAGAATTTTAAAAAATGGTGCAAGAATTGAGCCCTCAAAAAGAATTTAAAGCATATAAACCCTAAAGGTTCAGGGGCTTGCCCCCTCAACCACCACGGGGGCTTGCCGCTGGACCCCACCCTCTTTCTGTCGATTGAGATGCGACACTGCTCCCCCATATGAAAATTCAAAGTATGCCATGAAGTCAAGCAACGCAAGCCAGTTCGCATGGTTTATATCATCAACAGCAAGAAAGGTACAATCAGCATACCTTGAAACCTAGATAGAAGTACAAAGTATCAAACTCCCACAAAGTTCTCACAAGAAGCCTGGGATTGTCACGTATATTGCCAGTATTTTGTGTATCAGATGTATGAGATTGGGTTTTGTTCGTACATATGCCCTTGTGTCTAATCGCACGCACTTTAGACTGCGCCTAAGGGTATATAAGTGCGTTTGTAGTAAGGCGCGATAATGCTGCGCAGCGCATCGATAATTACGTTGTACTTCGAAGTTTAAGAAGTATAGTAGAGAAGGCGGAAATAAATTAGAGCTGATTTTTCAGGATAGTTTCATGTTTGAGAACCATATATCAAAAGTCCCAAGAGTCCCTCTTGTGCAATTGAGGAATAAGGGGGAAAAATTATACAGGGATTTTTTTTTTGATTTTGAATGATTCAATTGATTCTAATTATTGGACATTGTTTCTTCTAGTCACACTGATGTATAGTTTTGAAATTTAGTTTTAGGATACAGACCAGGGAGGGGGGCTCATGTGGGGGTGAAATTGTCAAAACGTACCATTATTTTAATTCAAATTACTCTACATGTTGTACGGTCATATATGGCCAAAAAAATGCTCATTAACACTCTCTACAGTCTACATTTCAATAATATTGACCTTATGGGGCAGTGGCTTGTGACCTCCCATAGACCCTGTAGCACCCTGTCATAATGAGCCATATAACTATGCAGGAAAATTGCGCAAACTATACCTTTTTTCAATCCTTTTGACATGACACAAAATTGGATACATTTGAATGCCATTGGAGCATTTTTTAATTTTGACCCTGTACAAACTTTACCACCTTATTTCTGAAATAGCATACAGCGGATTCTTGGGGACTTTTAATAAGTTGCTCATAAGAGCATCAGGAAACTATCCTGAAAAATTCAGCTTATACATATTTAATTCCAGGTGTTTTTCTATATATCTTGGACTATAAGATCTATAACAGATTACCTTGGTTGGATAGAAAAACATCACTATCAGTGACTGTTGAAAGCAGACCAGATTATATATGGTTTTGCAAAAAATATTTATTACTGTCACTTGCTCTTTTTAATTCTCAATTCAAAATATTCTATTCATGCATGTATCTCTTATTCCAACTATAAATAAATCTACAAAATTTAGATTGCTATATCATTTATACATAGTTCCATATAACTCAAGTAAAACTTGAAGATTACAAATAACAAATAATACTACACTGGAATAGCTCTGCCCTGTGAGCTCTGCAAGCCATTTTTGTACCTGTTGCACAGGGGGAATATATACAAATTAGGTACAAAATATACAAAACATTCTTGCTTTCATACACACTTATTCTTACATATATATTTTCTATTTTCTTGAAGTGATAAGGCATATTTCATGATCTTCCAAATTTAAAATGGTCAATTCCCTTTCCCATTTTTTTCTTATTTCAAATTCTAAAATTTAACAGGTAGAATGTGGCCACAAAGGTGTGTTATTACTAAACACTAAACTCTATGGACATGATACTTTCAGTTATTTGTAAACAAATAACCTCTATTACCACACATCTGGCAAAAAACACACCACTGGCAACCGGTTTATTATGAATATCCAGTTTTATAATTATCAGACCAGCCGAAATCACCAAAAGCTGTAGAAAAGCACAAGTAGTGATCTATTGGGCAAGAGAGGACCATGATGGGGGAAAATCAACTCATTTTCTCAAGTTCCCCAGGGAGCCAGCAAGGTTTGTATAACCATTAGCCTTCTGAGACAAACTTGTTGGGTTTTTTTTTTGGCTTAAAACTTGGCTGATCAAAGTCTTGGTAGTTGACACAAAACATGCGTAATAATAAAAGCATTTGTACTTACTTATTTAAGAAGAAGATTTAATCTAGAAGGATGCCTCCTGACCAATTAAAACAAAAACAGCACATTTTTTTAAAAGGGCCCCCAATTTTCCAAAATTTTTTGAGTTTTTGCATAGTTGCATTAGTAACTGGCTAGTGAACTATAACCTGTGAATGGTACAGCTCTAAGAAGGAATTTTGTTAATTAGGATAATTAATATCATATACCGATAATAAATCAGTGGCTGCTGGAAAGGTCCTTCCAATATGATATAGTCAGGAAATAGCACCATGCACATGTCTACTCTCATCCATTATTTTTTCTGTTGGTTTTGGACAGTCCCAGGTAGAGGTCATTTAAATGAGGTGGCACAATTTTCACAATGGACGAACAGAAACTTAGGCTTTTCCATTCCACCACTATTAATTAACAATCAGGCATCACCGATCTATTAGACAAGGCGGTTTTTCTCGAACCACAATGGTCCCCCGCCCGTCGCGAAGTGAATGGAGGGAAATATCATTTTAAGATCACAGGGAGAATTGTGATGGAATACGGGTTCCTCAAACCACTGAGGCTGCCGCAATAGCAGTTGCATTTACGGTATCAAATTGTTAACTACATTGACCATACAACTATTTGGTAGTTATTTACCTAGATTGACCCTACTTGACCTTGACATGACCTTCACAATGTTCGGTTTAGAAATGTTGACCACAATCCACAAAGTTTCATGACCTACCACATGTTGCGTTAGTTACCCTTGAATACCCATGACTTCATTGAAATGAAACCTTCAATTTTCAGCAATAAATGTGTACACAAACCCATCAGTTTTTCTGACCGATACTACCAACCATGTGTAACTGTATTTTACCTTGGATGACCCACATGACCTTGAATGACCAAAATTTTTGGCACTGTACTGTTGACCACACCCACCAAGTTTTCCTCACCCTACCACATACCTTATGATTTGACTTGATGACCCTTATGACCTTGAAATGACCTTCAATTTTTTTTTGGCCACTGAATGCTGACCACACCCACCAGTTTCATCTCCGACACCACTTAGTGCTTTCTGACCTTGAATGACCCCGCAGACCTGAAATGACCTTCAAATTTTTTTGGCACTGATGCGACCACACCCACCAAGTTTCATCATCCTAACCCACCGTACTTAGTGCTAGTGCTTTGACCTTGAATGACCCCGCATGACCTTGAAATGACCTTCAATTTTTTTTTTTGGCACTGAATGCTGACGCACACCCACCAAGTTTCAATCACCTACAACCTACTTAGTGCTTTGCCTTGAATGACCCCGCATGCCCCTCAAATGACCTTCAAATTTTTTGGCATCTGAATGTTGACCCACCCACCAATTTCATCATCGCTTCCACAATTGCCAAGGCTTATAGCAATTTAATCTCATTTTTTGACGCAATTTGATTTGACCTTGACCCAAGCCACATGCCCCGCCAGAGCGATCCTCCCTGTCCTCCACCGTCTACTTGGGTGACATCTAAGGTGCGAAGATGGACACCCATACTTGCCTTAGATCAAAAGATGATCGTGTTTTACAGGCTTATAAGCATATCATCCTATTTTTGACCAAATTTGACCCTAATTTTGACCATATTTGACCTTTGACCCAAGCCACATGCCCCACCTCCACCTCCGAACTCCTCCACGTCTACCTTGGGTGAACATCTATGGTGCGCAGATGGACACCCATACTTGCTTAGAGTCATAAGATTCGTGTTTTTAACAGGCTTATAACAATATATCCTCTTTTTGACCAATTTGAACCCCTATTTTGAACCAGATTTGCCTATGTCACATACCCACTTTACATCCCAGCCAACGCCTACTTGCGACATGCAATCTATGTTGCGAAGATGGACACCCACACTTGCTTAGATCCAGAGATATTTCTTGGGACAACACACCCCCCACACACACGGACGCAGGGCATTTTCTATAGTCCCCCTTTGCCAACTCAAATTCGGCGGGGGACCAAAAATTGTTTCTTTATGACATACGCACTTGTTTAGCATTACCATTGCTAGGCATAGTTTACTAGACAATTACCACACACAACTCTGCAAAAATCTTATTTTGAAAATTGGAAGGTTCTTTTCAAAATTTGCTGTTATTGCTTTAAACTGATATCCTAATTACTAGGATGTACTTTGGTACCAACCCCCTTCAGGTATTCATTAAAAATGGCTCAGCTCGACAAGGGTTAAGAGATCCACCCATCTACCCTCTCATCAGATTAGGTGGTAGTGACGGCGAAGAAATTCCAAATTTAGATGTTGTTATTTTAGATTTTGGTTATAAAATATTAAAAAAGTTCAAAACTTGCTAAAAGCATTTCTAATGCAGTTTTGTCACTGATTTGAAAAATGGCATGAATTGGTTCCGCATCCCTCTACATACATTTGTCCCAGTTAAGGTTAAAGCCTAAGAAGCAGTACATTTTTTGTTTTTTAAGATCACCCAAAGTTGTAAATTTTGAGATTTTGCACCCATTACATTGGTATTGGCCAGTAAACTATGATCTGTGGAATGGTAACGCTCTACTCCTCCGTGCCGCATAAGGACTTTTTTGTAAAGTCATTAATTTAATATTAGAATATGTACCACCTCTCGGTTGTAGCCCCTCGGGTCAACAACTTGAGATGTGGGCAATAGTGTCAACAGAACCCAAAGCTAACGTGTGACAATGGGTGACAGGAGACAACAAAAAATTAAGAAATTTCTACAAGAAATGGCTCCACTTACCGATATCACAGGGACTAATACGGCTGTTACCAAAGTTTCTACTCGTTTATCAACGATCCCTTACTTCCACAGAAGAAATCGCGAAATTTAATCCCGGTGTCAGCTATTCATATCGATTCACATTCCCCTTGTTTACCAAATGTTTGCGATATCCCATGTGCTTCGGAAATGTCCCGGATATTCAGTCACTGGTGTAAATCTCTTCCCAACACGCATACAGTGTTGTGCGGTGTGACACAATACGTCGGCCGGTACCGCAAAGAGAGACTTGTTTCTGATCTTCGACGCATACCCCAAACAAAATAATAGCCCATGTTGATCATCGGACAAAACTACACTGAAGTACGCACATTTTCTAGAAGTTTTACGCTATTTTTCCATATTGCAATAGGATTCTAAAACTAAATATAGTGGTCTATATGGATGGCGGAGAGTCTCCTACTACCTGTGGTATGCAGTAGGAAACGAAAGTGCCGCCGAAATGGGACTTTGCAAAATCCAGAATTTGATGTCATTGGTTCATGCAGCTTAGTAGCGTTCGTAAAGTACCATACTTTCGACCACTAACATTGCTAATGAGATCCCGATAATAAATAACAACTGCTGAAAACGTCATTCCAATATGAAATAGCCGGAAATAGCACCATGTTACACCTCAATTTCTCATTCAATTGCTGTTCTGTTGGTTATGCAAGTCAGTTAATGATCATTCCAATAGGAAATAGCCAGGAAATAGCACCATGTAACCATCAATTCTCATTCCAGCTGTTTCTGTTGGTGCATGGCAAGTCCAGTTATATCCTCAATATGAAATAGCCGGAATAGCACCATGTCACCTCATCTCATTCATTATCTGTTCTGTTGGTTCATCCTGCAAGTCAAGTTATGATCATTCCAATATGAAATAGCCAGAAATATCACCATGTACACACATCAATTCTCATTCATTAGCTGTCCTGTTGGTTCATGCAAGTCAAGTTATGATCATTCCAATATGAAATAGCCAGGAAAGGATAAGAGCACCATGTACACATCAATTCTCATTCATTAGCTGTTCTGTTGGTTCATGCAAGTCAAGTTATGATCATTCCAATATGAAATAGCCAGGAAATAGCACCATGTACACATCAATTCTCATTCATTAGCTGTTCTGTTGGTTCATGCAAGTCAAGTTAGGATCATTTCATGAGGTTGCACTATTTCAAAATGGACAAACAGAAATTTCACATTTTCAGCACTACCATTGAATTACAATGGGGATATTCAAATCTAATTACAAAATCCCTTTTATGAATCATGCATACTTTTGAGCATTACCATTCACAGGTATACTTACCAAAACAACTGTGCATAAATCACACAAATTTGAAAATTGGGGGCACTTTTCAAAAAACTTTGCTATTATTGCTTTCATTTGTCTCTCCAACTCATCGCACAAATCAGACATTTCAGTCATATGCTGTCTAGATATTATTAATAAATACACTTTATATCATATTAATATACCACTACTTAAGTTACAATGCCGGGATTATATGATTTGCATATTGCAAGAATCTATAAATTTGTTCTCATATAATACTGTTTAATATCATAAATTTATTTTGCTTTTGAAACTCACTGCACTTTCTGAAAAACAATTTAAATAATTATAGTAGCATTTAAAGGAGCATTTCATGATCCAGTCTTGTCCCTAGCCATACCTAAACAAAGCGGCAAGCGTCTTCGAACTAGTGTCTTGGTTGCCCTCATTGCGATCAGAAAATGTTTAAAGACACTATCAGTGATTTGAAAAATATTTGAAATGTGCAGGAATAGCTTCAAAGTGAAGGATACGTCTGTAGAATTCTCATAAGTTACCTTTTCTAGCGGTAGAATTGACAGAAAAGGAAGAAAACGGCAGTGTTCCAAGATACGATTCTCCATTCAATTACGTGTTGTAGTAAGTGTCTGAACGGACAATAATGACTAAAATCTCCGATTCTGTCCTTATTAGGTTAATTCCGGTCTTATCATTTGCAGGGTATGTTAGGATACCTGTACTTGTTACATCATGTAAAAATCAGATTTTTGATGATTTTTTCGATTTGCTGATTTAGCAAATCACAATAGTGTCTTTAACATATCTTATCTTTAAGATACATGTACCACCACAGAATGTGAGGATGACAGAATGCCCCTTTAATCTATCCACATGACCTATGACCCCAATTTGTGCACACCCCATGGGGCTTGGGTCAGTGCTTACACTGACCAAGTGTGGTGATCGTAGCATTTGCTGTCTGTAAATGGACAGAATTTACAACACAGTGGCTAATAGGGCACTTTGATACAGGCATTGCTCATAGCATCAAAATGCTCCATCAGAAGCAATTTTGGAAGTAACATTTTCTCGGAGACATCTTTCAAACAATCGCGGTTTGTGAGAGGGCCAAAGGTCACATGAGGTCACCAACATGTCACCTGTCACCCCCCTCCTTTCCACCAAGTTACATCATTGTAGCCCTTGCAGAACTCATACAGCATGCAATATATTAAGGGTTAACATTTTGACTGGTCACCAAGGTCACAGACATGTCACCCCACCTCGCCTCCTCCTTCCACCAAGTTGCATCATCGTAGCCCTTACAGAACTCATACGGCATGCAATATATTAAGGGTTAACACTTTGACCACAGAGACCACACATACACACACTGAGACATATAACCAGAGTAATCCCTATGTGCCTTCTGCAATTCTTGCAGCCGACCACAAAAATGTAGTGGTACTAGGATAAACGAAAGGCACTTTTAACTACAAGGATTATTACAATATAATTACAAAAAGAATATCCCACTTGATCCAATTCAACTTAGTACAGCAGGTACTTCGTCCAATCGCATTTGGCCCATACCCACTCTTAGTCCAATTTCATTTCATATTGCATTTGGTACAATTCCCACTTGATCAATTTTCCATTTAGCCCAATTCGCATATGGACCAAAATCTTACTTTGTTTCATTCCCATCTTTTCTGATTCACATTTAAATGCCAATTTCCAACTGCCAGAGGGACATTTGAAAACAAAATAGGGTTAGGGTAGGTAGGGATTAGACCCGTTAGAACAGGGTTAAGTGTTAGGATTCGGGTAGGAGGGGTTAGGGTTAAATGTTAGCGTGAGGTATACGTTTTAGGGTTTGGATTAGGATTAGGGTTGCACCTCCAACAGTGGGATTGCACCAAGTGCAAATTGGACCAAAATGGAATACAAGTGAAAATGGACCCAAATAGGAATTGGAACAAATGTGGTCAGACCAAAAGGGAATTGGGCCAATGGGAATTGTACCAGTGAAAAATGGACCAAATAAAAATTTGACCAGGTAGAAATTCGAAATGGAAATTGAACAAATTGGAATTGGAAAAGATAGGGATGGACCCCAATTAGATGGACAAGTTGCCTATTGATCATAGTAGGCTTGGACCAAGTAGGAAGATCTACACCGCATTTATGCAGAGATTCTTAACTTTGATTAAATAAAGTTATGTGACATGGAAGTTTTCAACACTTTCATTATCTTTTTGAAGAGTTCACATTTATTACTAGGCAACCATCACATCTGTGCAGTTTTTACTTGTGAAAATCTTAAAGGTGGCTTGTTCCGATTTTCTTGTCATTGTCTTACTATCGGAATTGATATGAGAGCCTGGTACTTGCAAATGCCACTATCAAGTACTTGGGAAAACAAAAATTGCTGTGTTTAGGTAGAAGCAATTATGCTATACAAAGCCCTATTCATTTAAGGTAGAAGCAATAATGCTATTACCAAGCCCTATTCAATCATAGTGATGGTTTAAAAACCATTAAATGGGGTTTTTTTTCTTTGTATCTTGGCATGACATGGATTTGCTGAGGGCTCAAATTTTCAGGACGACAATGAGAAAATACGCCTTTTAATCCTATCTCAAAAATCGATAACACTTACTACTTTCCCGGGTTCAATCCAGGATGTCCAAGACGATCGAACGCGCACTTTAGGGAATCTCTAACGGATAATCAATTTTTGGATCCAGATGGAGACATCCTTGTAACAATGCAATTCAATCATGGAGCATTATAATCAGCCAGCTGTTTTGCCTTCTATATGCCACCCCAGATGTTACCATAAGTAAATCTAAGTTAGGCAAGTCTACATCATACAGGGTCTAATCAGTCCTGCACAAACACAAATTAGGTCTACATGGCACTAGTACTTAATTGGACTAAAGGTTATAAATCATCTTTTTACTGTTTTTTTTTAATTCTGGGAATGCGTTGCAAACCCCCACTTGCTGCTTGGTGATGTTGAAACAGTAGGATATTATTACAGCCAAGTCAGCCTGGGCGCTCAGTAATAGGCCATTACTCTTCCACAAAAACTCAGGGAAGCAGTCAATATTTGTGTCATATAACATCTTACATACTTTGTAGTCTTATATTGATTGATCAAGTACATTTTGTCTAATGTAGTCGACATAGTATAGGAATGAAATTTTGAAAGGAGGTAAAAGCACTGATTGAGTGCATAGATTCCAATGAGAATGAGGAATGTGAGATGAAATGAGGATATGAAAAAAATTGTTTAATTGCCGATTAATTTGTGCTCCTTTTATTGATTGTATTATCAAATAAATTATTTTTTCTATGTCAAGGCTAATCAAGGAATTAACAGCAGTTATTGGCACCAATATAGTGATTAACCTCCCTTTTGAAGCTCTGCAAGTCCTGGTTTGATGCTAATTGAGCAGGAAGGGCATTCCATAAGCCTACAGAGAATGGGAGAAATGATCTTCAGTGGGAGGCCAAGTAATTGGACCATGGGATTTTGACTAATGTAAGAATAATGTAGTCAGCAGAGTTTAGGGAAGAAACGATATATCACAAGTAATACTCTGAGTGCAAATATTCCACTGAACTTCTGAAAATAGTGTGCCTCTGCAGTTAACAGTGTATGCAGTAGCCACGGAGTACCCACCCACATAGGTACTACATCACCAGCTGCAAAAGTGGGAGTAATCATCCACCTGGGTACACACGCAGTAGCTTAACCACTAGTCACCCCATGCGGAGTACCTGCGTGGGTACTCCCATGCAATGAGCTTTAAGCCCTCTGTGATTATTTTAGTGATTTTATCCATTATTTAACATTTTGGTCACATATGTTATGTTTTTACACAAAATGTTTTATATATAGGGGTTTTGATGACACTCAACACAAATATAGATGTTACTAAGCTTGAAAATGGTCAGAAAGTTGTAAATAACAATGGAATGATTGGCGCCCTCTATGGTCCAAAGTGCTGCCTACTAGGCAGCCGGTAGAGGAGTACCTGTGAAGGTACTCCCGTGGAGTAGCTGCAGACGTACTCCACTACTGGTGGCTTACATGGGTACCTGTCAGTCACCTAGAAGGCAACTGCAGAGTACACTATATGATGGGTACTGCTAAGTAAACATAGCTGCTATCCACCCAGTGGCTTGTGTACTTGTGTACTAAGTTGTAGGTACTGCATCAATAATGCATGAAGGGGGTACCTTTGGAGTAGAGCTAAGAGTACACATGGAGTAGCCTAAGCTCTGGGTTACACAGTGAGTAGGAATCTTGCTGTGTACTTGGAAAACCACAAAACCATATCTTGATTTGGATGGCACCATGTGCAGCCTCTTATTTTGCTAACTAATAAAATGCTTGAATAATGCATCAGAAAGAGCTTCATTAGAAAAACAATATTGGATTACGAAGTAGTCTAATAAATACTTTGCAAACTACTTGATACATTCAAATAGGCACTTAACACACTGTCAATATAGCATATGGTTTTGTTTATCTCATGCTTTTATACACATCCATGTACCTCCCTATTTTCCTGCTATACTCCATTTCCCCTACCGCGTGCAGTGATGTCAGTGCGAGATTTGATGGTCGCACCAGTAAACTGCGCAAGCTGGCTTAAAGCGACGGCGTTTTTACAAGCGCACACAAAGACAGCATATCTTGACGCATGTGTAAAAGCTGTGTCGAGGTCATGACATCACTGCACGGAGGTAGAGAAATGGACTATAATGCATGGTGGCTGTATTTGTAAAAATTCAGGAAGCATAGAGGGTGCTATCATCCTCTCAACCAAAACGCAATCTTAATCTGAGATCGGATATGCTAGATCATAGAATGCTCTCTACATATGCTAAGACAGCTTTGACCAGTTGCATCCAGGATCTACAAATGCACTGTGCATGCATCATGGCCAGAATGCATAACTGCACTTGGGTTATACTCAAACCACTTCAAAATACACTCTCAGTTATAAGCTTTTAAGCTACCTACAATTATTGCAGTCTCACTTTTGGATTCACACTCGGGGATTACTCCTGTCATTCGTCTCTGTCTTCTTCAGTGTGATCCCTTTACGAATGTCTCCAAGTAACGCCCCCCTGCCCTCTGGTACTGGAGGCAAGTTGGCTGGGGGCTGGTATCCGACAGTCATCGGGGGTGGAGGTGGTGGTGGTGGTGCAGGGGCATTGGATGGGGGTGGTGGTGGTGGTGTGGGTGATGGCTGTTGTGTGGTTAACTTCTCTGAAGGACGCGGAGAAGGAGTGCTCCTGGTCTTTGCTCGCTCCTCTTTTGATCCTCTTCTGGAAGACCTTGGAAATGGAATCATAAAGCAAATAAATGAGAATTGTCTTTACAAAAATGTTTCATCAGAGATCTCCCCCAAACCCTGAAATTTAATGGGTGGGACAAGGGCCCACCTTACGTGAGAACATTTTCATGAACACCGATATTCTGTTAATATTTACCGATTATTCACTTTGGAAAGATATTTGACCTGTTCACCCAACATTGTGATATAGCATGCATCAATAAAAACAGCATTAAAGCTATTTTTTTTTCTGAGAAATTTAACTCCTGTGTCTAATTTGATGAGGATTCAATGGTCATAATAAAAATCTCTTGACCAATTTTTGTTTGGTTTGTAGGTAATTTGAATTTGAATGACATTAAAACAATGGCCAGTATGTACAATGTAGGTATGCAATGAGAGAATTTAAACCAGAACAAAAACTTGTTTTAAAACAACTGATGATGATAGGGTTCATTAAATTTAATAACTGGACTACTACCATTGTTTAAAGCCTCCTGGAGGTCATTTTTGATGTCATAAACAAAGGACTGCTTGGGGAAATGAGATCAAGTTTTGAACATGATAATTGGACCTGAGTTAAAACATTAAAATAACTCAGAAGACCAGTTCAAACAATTACATGAAAAAAGGTGTGATCACAAGATCAGAATAGTGAACCATTTCTCAAATTTGGGAAAGAGAACCCGTTTTAGCCCGTTTTAAGATTTGGAATAGTTGAACACACCCCCGTCGGATAACACAATCTTTGGACATATCGAGATTACTCCCTTACAGTCATGGGACATGAATCGACCTCGTAGTGTGCTTTTCATTACTATGTGCAGAGCTTATTCTGTTACATTGATATTATAAAGTATAACAAAACACAATCTTCTGTTGGCGTGGATTAATGGACGGGACTTGTAAATCCGTTGTCGGTTCAAAATATTGATCAATCTTAACAATTTATAATCTTATATTGTTGGAGAGAGTTTGAGAGAGATAGAGTGAGAGAGAGTTAGAGAAGAGTAGAGAGAGAGCGAGCGAGAGGGCAGAAGAGAGGACAATTATAATTGTATATTGTTGAGGAGAGAGGGAGGGGGGAGAGGAGAGGAGAGGGAGAGAGGGGAGAGAGAGGAGAGGGAGAATGAGAGAGAGAAAAACCACACAGGCCCGGTATTATCCAAAAAAGGTGTTAGTGCTATTTTAAGCTAAACGAATGTTTGTATGTGAGATAACGTATCTCTTAAAGGGCAATTAGCAGTATTTGCAAATTCGAAATATCGAAAAATCATCAAAATTCATTAGTTTTATATTTTTGTAATGGCATGGACATGCAAACGTACCTGCAAGTGGTTTGCTTGAAATCTGTGTTGTATTAAAGGACAAGGCAGCAGTACTTTTATATGATCTGTAATTCATAGTGCGTATCAAAATTCGACTTGAGATCAAAAAGGCCATTCCTGGTGAATATCACTGATTTCCAGAGGATATGGTGCACCATGATCAATAAAGTTCGTGGGAGAGCGTGGCTAGCGGTTAGGGTGCTTGCTCTGGCGCAATTACAATCAAATTCCCGGGGTTCGAATCCCGGTGGGGGTCGTGGCACTTGCTGGGATTTATTTCGGGTACTACAATTTGGATTGGATTCTGGATACCAGTATTGATTTAAATTACAGCATTTACCGCTCTCCTCCATGGTTACTTTTGAATTGGGCAAATGGATCGTGAAAAGATCACGTCCTTCGGAGGGGACGTTAAGCGTCGGTCAGGTGTACAGAGAGCCACAACTGTACATGACATCGCAGTAACGTGCGATAAGAGTAGGGTGTAAACCGCTGATGTTCCCAATCCGCCCCCCAGCTCCAAATAGCGGGCCATGTTAGGAGCGTCCGGTATCATGGATACACGCGGCCCCGCGATAAGGCAAACTTGTGAACAAAATCCAACACCACCACAAAGCCATCAATGACTTGTGGATACGAGAAAACAAAATAAAGTTTGACCTCAAACAAAAACATTATTGATTTTGTTATTATGTACTGGTGTAAACCACAATCAGCTGTTTAGTGCAGATTGGAGACGCCGTCGTTGTATGTATATGTGCGGGAGACGTATGACAAATTTCCTCAAATACTGCCTTTTTCACTATTGGTGGTCTCATGTTTTCACATTAAAGCAGTTATTATGGAATTGTACACACTATCGCCTATGATAAAGTTAAAAACAATTGCCATTCCACCTTTTTTCGATTTCTCTCGCATTATCGCTGTAATCCCTTTAGTAAATTCATTTCAGAAAGGAGTTTACATTTAACCGGAATTTGTTTTAACTCCGCCCAAATGCATCGAAAATTTAAACTAGTTACGAGGCTCGTTTAAGAAAGTGTTTTTTGTAGTGATGTGTGTTTTCGCCAAGTGTACGGCTCATTGCACTGTCCAGTGACACTTACAGCCTGGTGCAATTCATTTTCGCCCAGGTGGTGTAAGCACCTTAATGCAAAGGGAAAGCCATAAAAACTTTTGTGCGCTTAACCATTAAAACAAAATACACCTGTAACGCTCATGTTGTGCTTAAAGGCTGATTCAGAGATTTTTGAAATAAGGGTTCCAAAAAATAAGTTCACCCCTAAAATTCAAGGGAATTTCGTTGATTAATTTAACTTAGAAGGTATGATTGAAAATTTTAAAAGGTTATGACGAGCGGGAAAACATTTGGCCCTGCCACCAAAAGTCGTGTTCAAAAAATGCTTTTGGCATTCAAGACATAGCTCATTTTTCAAAAACTGATGTCGCCAGAAAAAGTTGGCACTTTACCGTATTCAAAGGTCTAAAGTCAAGAACTATCAATACTAACAATGATTTCATTTCCATATTCAATTGCGGTGTGAAGTAAATAAGCTTAAAAAACATTGGTGCATAGTAAACAAATAAACACGCAAATATGCAGGAAAACAAAACAACAACGAGATGTAGCTTTACATTCATCAGTTCAAATAGTCAGTTTTCTTTGCATAATGCTCTTTTATGACAAGCAAGGCCCATGTTTGAAAATGTCTGTTCCATCACAACAAGGCGTGAACTCCGTATTTATGCAATGCGTAAAATATGTACCCGCCGAATAGCGCCGAATCACTAAGTGACAACTATAACTGCACCAGTCCACCTTATTTTTTGCCATCACTAGTGGCACAAAAGAACTTCAAAAGAAATCTTAAATTCATCATGCAAACAAAATCCCGGGAAACTTCACTCTAAATGTAGTAAAAAATGATAATTTAATCAATTTGGAAACCACATTTTGAAAAACTCATGGGACCACATTTAACTCTTTGGGGAACCAATACGGGGGTCTGAAAGCGGAGAAACATTGAATTTTACGTATTTTCTCATTTCAGAATGTAAACAGGCTGGCAACCCGAAGAAATGACCCAAGTGTAACTACCAGAACTAAAAAAAATTTGACCAAAATCTAATCAGGTGAGGAACTTCTCAACCCGCTTCCTTCCACCAGTTACATCATTTAAACGCCGTACAAACTCTGAAAACCTTGTACCAAGCCTGGGGGAGAATTCCTAAAGTATGCGCAAATTAGATATTAATTAGCAATTTTACACCCAAAAATCTAATAAGGTGAGAACTCATCAACCTGCTTCTTTCCACCAAGTTACACATTATTTGTTTTTACGCCTTACAGAACTCCTGCAATTGTACCACCAAGCCTTGCGGGGAAAAATTTCATTACATTATGCAAATTAGAGACTTAATTAGCATAATTTTACACCCAAAATCTATTCGGGTTGAGAACTCATCAACTGCTTCTTTCCACCACGTTATATCAGCGTGTGGCCCCTTATGGAACTCCAGATAAAGTGTACACAATGTTGACATTTTGTGCAATATATTGACATTCCTTTTTCCATGACTTTTTTCCTTTACCCCCTGACAGACCCAGGGGGACCCGGGGGGAATGAATTACATGGTGAGTAGGGGGTATGTCCCCTCCTAAAATATACCAAAGTTTGGCTGTTCTAGCTCATCCAGAAAAAAAAGATATGCCCAAATGTTCCAGGGTAACATTGTTATCACGGAAATACGGACGGAACATACGGACGGACATACGGACGTGAGCCCATTTTATGTCCCTCCCGACACTTCGTTCGGCTGGGCGGGGACAATAAGCTTAATTGTTTTGTCCTCCGGGTTGGAGACGCAATATTCAATGTTTCCTCCATCTGCCACTGATGACAGTATGTTTAACATGCTGTTTACCAATTGTGATGTCTTTGCGGAATGTGGTTAAGTCCAACACGTTGAGCACTGTGCGTTCTCCTTTGTGGCGATCTTGACCTTAACATTTACACTGTGTGTTGCTAACACAAATTTCATCTCATTATTTGTTGTTTGTCTGCATATTTGTCTTGCTTGATTATTTTTTGCCTATGCGTTAATGTTTTAAGCTTATTTACTTCAGACCGAAATGAATATAATTAAGGAAAGGAAATGAAATCGTTGTTGTAAATTGATAATTTCTTCACTTTAGACCTTTGAATACGGTAAAGTGCCACTTTTTCTGACAGCATCATTTTTGGAAAAAGAGAGTGTGTCTTGATGCCAAAAGTGTTCTTTGAAAAGCAACAACTTTTGTGGCATAGCCAAATGTTTCCTCTCTTTAAAACTTTTTTAAAATTTTCTAAACACCGAGTTCTAAGTGAAGTTATGCAACAAAATGTCCTCCAATTTTAGGGGGGAACTTATTTTTTGGGAACCCTGTATATATTTTTTGTGTAGCAGTTAAAAATAGTCAACTAGAACTAAAGATACTCACCTAAAATGCTCAATTCCAAAGTTAGAGATGAATCGGATTTTTTGTTTTCATGTAGTACACATTTATTTGTAGTATACCAGTACCATAGGATACCGTGTATAATAAAATTTCCGGATCCGGAATTTTTAAACGAAGTTGTGATTTTCTATATGAAGGACTTTGATTTGAGCTTAGTTATTTCACACAGTGATTATTATATGGACAAGTATTATGTGTATGCAAAAAACACAATTTGTTTGAAAATTGAGGGCGCCCTCCCCGGGAAATCTCTGAGTCGGCCTTTAAATAACGACGATGTTACTCGTGTTTAAAGCTTCTGTTTAAGCAAATGGTTAAAAATATTTAAAAGCATTCTGCTTAAACACAATTTTAAATTACGGTGATTTTAAGCTAAAATCGCATTTAGCTAAACAAGTTTCTGGAATACGAGCCACACTGTCTAAACAGTGAAACACTGCCCTACGAGGCTATCCAGCAAGTTAAAGTTCTAATACCAAAACCGAAGGCCAGAAAGTGGTTATTGGACACTTCACATTTTCTGCTAATGACTTAAAGAATCACCACCCTTTTCTCCTTTCACAAAGGCTTGACTTAAACAATGTAAGAGATGAGATACTGTACTTACTTTCCACCCGTTTTGGGGCCAGGATGTTCGTCTTGATGATTGGGATCTACAAGAGAAAGACCAAAAATTTAACTCTCAGTTTGTGCATCAATGCAAAGAGGGCAGCCTCAAATCATCTTTATGACCCCCAGTTAATTTGTAACAGCTTTCACGAACCCTGCCCCATAAAGCATGCATATAGGCTTGCATATTTATACTCGCAAGTTGCTTGATTATTGGTGAGAACCAATAAGGACTACATATCTTTCACTTCATGTATCAGCACAATAGTCCCAATAGAGGGGGGCGCGTCAAGGTAAAATCATGGAGGGGCAAAACATCATGAGGGGGGGGGCAAAACATTACAAGATTAACTCATATAGGTTAAACAACCACCCCGTAATTCATGCAATTATGGCTTAACTAAAATCCCGGCTTATGCCCTCCTACACTATACACAAGTTTGACTGTTTTCCGGGTTAACATTTTTATCACAGAAGAACGGACATTGCTCATTTTATAGTTGAACTCGTTCCGATGGAACACAAAATAGTAGCTCTCCTCGGCAGGATAACCAACATACTGACCACTTCCAGCTATTTGCGATCAGCTATCCCCTTTATTTAAGCTGGTATCTGCCATACCTGCCATATATAATAGTCATTAATATATATATTAATCATTTGCTTCCTTTCAGTAGCTTTCAGATGATTCCCTTGGGTGTTCCCCGAGGCACCATCTACAGACCTACTTACCAAACTTGGCCTTTTTGGGAATCTTGTAAATAAAACACCTTCAAAACCTTCAAATCAAAACAGGCCGCTATTGCCAATATTTGAACTTGCTGCCCTCACCAACGCCATTTTTAACTAATCATATGCTGTCCTAATAGTTGCTGTAAACGGCAACTGTTTCTAATACTCTGCAAAAAAATGGAGCCAAACTCTACATACCTCCCATACAAACCCTCTTTGGTGATTACTGTAGAACCAGACATTTTAGCGGTATTATTTTTTACCAGTTTTAGCTTTATGTTGTTTAACTCAGTTTCACAAAAACATACACTTAAAACCCAATGGGGACAACATTTTTGCAGGCTTTTAAATTTGTGGTTCGGAATTTTTGCTGGTGTGTAATTCAAATACTGAATTTAATTCTCAAAACGGTGTCACAGTTTTCTGTTTTTCCCCATTGTCCAGATGAATTCATTACAACACATGAAAGCATTATATATCCTTACAAAATTCCTTCAGATATATTTTAAGAAGTCTTCTCTCTCTCACTACTACAACTTCCTTCCTGCATTCAATATCTGCTTCCAATAACTCATAATTCATCATTGGCTATGTCAGTCCCCTGCTGCATGAAGCCTCTAACATGTTTCCACGCTGGAATTAACGGCCTACCCTTCCACGTTAGCCTAGTGCGGGTATGAAGGGACCCCCTGGTACCTAAAGTAATGTGGGCAGGTTAACAGCCCTTGGATGGTCCCCTACTCTTTTGATGAGGTCTGCAACATTTTACTTGCTCAGGAATGACTTCTCGATACCCGCCCAACAGCTTTACATGACCTCCAAACAACGAGGCGCTGAAACACCATGCCCTACACCTGCCACATTTTACGCAATGGATGGGAGGAGGATTCCATAATCACACTGCTGCGGCATTAGGCCAAGTAAGAAATAAACCAGCAGATGTCCCCGCCCACTCTGATTTTGTACCGCCCCAACCAATTTTTTTGTTATTTTTTTTAAAAATCACAATCCACAACCAAAAAGAAGGCTAAAAAAAGGGGGGGGAAATGAGTCAAACAAAAAATTTTGAGGCACTATGACTCTCACCGATTTTAAAGAGTATCCTTCAGGTTTGTTGATTAATGTTCTTCAATCTTCTTGCATATAGATCACTATTTCCACAACAATGCAATATCATGGTGGCCATCTTAGATTGGTCAGGCTCTTGAAAAGAAAAAGAAAATACAAGTCCTCCCGCCCCAACGTTTTTCAAAGTCCATATGATCATGGTTTAAAATTTCTTTATTGGCCTTATGCAATTTCTGACCTTAGAGGAATATTTGAGTATGACCAAGAACCCGGACTCTTGCGGGGCTCGAAACAGGGTCACTCTTTCAATCTTAATCTTACACTCTGTTCTGCCTGCCGACGGTTCAGCACCTTAGACCACTTCGACCAGCTTTCCTTCCATATAATCAATAACCAGGGGCGGATCCAGTATTTGCAACAACGTCAAAATTACCGGGGGCTGAAGGCTGAAACTTGTCCAAAAAGGGGCTGATTTTGGCAGAGATTTTGCAGAATTTACCGGGGGCGCGCGCCCCCATCCGCCCCTCCCTGGAATCCGCGCCTGAGACGGAGCTAAATTAACATGAATTACTTACTTAAATGAATTTGCCCTTTCTTGATTGACTTTATCAGGCCTTCATCTGGCTATTCAAATTCATCTGAAGGGACAAACAAAAATTCACACCATTATTACAAATGTTCAGAAATTGAACGGAAATCACAGCTTGAATTAAAACATTGTGTTATTGCATCTGGCTAAGAGAAAAGAAATGTGTATGGAATTGTGTCAATCAGCAGTCACACTCGCACAGGCTGTTTGAACCTCACTTTCTTTGTCATGCATTTGCCTAATAGTGTGACGTCGGGTTGAAATGTGTCTTTAAAAACTATGGCGTTTCTAAGTGATCAGAGTAACTCTAACTCTTCCAAAGTAATGTTTTGATGCTTACAGACTGCTACATCTATATAGTATAGGCATAATTTTCAAACGTGGGATTTATATTAAAGATGATTGCCACACTTGACAAATTTATTGCTTTCTACCTTTGATACAACATCCCCATCAAGAATTTCATGAACAAATGCAATATTTATTTCTCAGCTAGGTAAAGTACCACATACGTGAAGGTGAATATATTCGAAAAAGCCACTCCACAAAAAATTGAAAACTCTCCATTTGGTCAACAGCCAAGACAATATCCATGCCATTGGAAATATGTTGTAACTGGAGGCTTATTTACTGTATGGGTGAATGTTCAGAGGAGATAATTTGGCATAACAATGGACACTTTACAGCTGGCTGCACAGCATACTGTATGGTCCAAGCACAAATTTTTTGTATATTTTGAAAGTACACTGTTCGTTTTTCACTGCTTGAAAAGTGTGGATGTTTTATATTTTACGTGGACGTGGCTTTTTTTCAAATGATACACTTTCACATTAAAGGAACTTTACTTAGCCAAGTAATGACAGCTTTCATTTGATGTGGCATTTAATTCTGAGTTGGTTTGGTGGTGTCCTTGTAGGAAATGTAATATTGCATTAGAATTAGTTCAAAACACGTGTTTTATAAATCATATAACTGAGGCATGATTTCCTTTCCAAGTTGACTGAAACATATGCTTTTCCTGCTTGAGAAGTGAAATGCCCAAAATACAAATACACCCCTAAAGAGAAATGGAACGTTCCCTACCAGTGACCCCAGGTCACACCCTGTCGGCCCCAATTACTCTCCCTTAGCTCCGGTTTGGCCCAAGCCACACGGAAGCACGAACTATGATGTTGTGGGTAGGGACGGAGTGGGAAGTCACCATTGGAAAGGAAATCATGCCTCAGTTATCTGATTTATAAAACACACGATGTTTTTGACTAAAATACTACACTGAGCTGTTCTTTAAACAATGTTGACTGAAACATATGCATTAACCTTCGTTGAATGAATATTTTCAATCAACACCGACTAGGAAAAAAACAATCTCCTACTAGTCGGAGTGGAAACATAATAGTCTCAGAGAGAGGGTCGAAGTGCAGCCAAAGGTTGGAACGAAAAACGGCAGGGCATGAAAAACATGGAGTGATGAGTGGTATTAAAAATTAACGACAAATCAACACAAGTGTGTTATATCGTGTCATTACATTTTCATTTAAATTAAATATAAAAAAACAACGCAATATTAAAACTTCATTTCAATGCAAATTACAATTAACAATAACAATAAGGATACACATCATACAGTGAATGAACCAGCGCATCACCTATCCTGTATCAAACAAGATAAACCAACTTAATTGCAAAGATCACTTAGAAAACATGCATCAAGAAAAAACAAGTTCAAAAGATATGACTGCTAAATTTCATAACTGACACATCATAGACCGATGACATAGGTCATCATTCATCCATGTACAAAGCAAAAACTTCAACTTCAAATACAGCTATCGACAATCACATCAGAACATGCAAACATGAGAACCCCTTTACAGACCAAATTACGAATTTCTTCTAATGTACATTTTATAAATGGCTCCAATACACTTGGGCATTATGCCCAAACTGATAGATTTATAAATTTACATCAACAATTATACAGTAGAAACCCTAATACATGCTTACTATTTAATATTACAAAAAAAGAAAGGTGGTCTTACATATGAACAAATGTAATTGATAAATGTTTGTTTTCATGTGAATTGATTTTAAGCTACATGCTATAAACGAGTTAAAACAGAAACATCTTAATAATTACAACTACACAGGCAAATCATTACACATTTATAATATAATCCACATTAAATACAACCCGTCTGTTCAAATAAACAGAGAAGTTGCCCCTTTAGTCGCTTTTAAGACATGCAGGGGAACAATTGGGCCAATTCTTACCCTGGAACCCGCCAGGGGGCCCCATTTAGTCGCTTTTACGACATGCAGGGGAACACATCGGGCCAATTCTAACCCAGAACAAGCAGGGGGTGAAAACACATGCGGAATCTAGATACAAAAAGTCAGGGACAGAAGAACTCATAAAGGGTGGGCGGATACACAAGGGGTGAGTATTAGGACCTGAAACTTGTATATTTGTCTAATGAACTGGCTAAAGTCTTTTGGACAGAGCCAGTGCGCGATCCCCACAGAGAAAGATCAAGGCCTAAGGAATAGGCCGAGGAAGCAAAAACTATGAAGGAGACGGGAGAGGGCAGGAGGCCCTAGACAAAAGGTGAGGAGCGCCTCGAGGCAATGGCAAAGAACAAGGCTTCAGGGCTGCAAGTAGCTGAGTACTCAAGGATAACGCAAGGCCAACCCGCGTAAAAACGCGGGACAGGAGAAGCCTATTCCAAAAAAGGACGAACGGGCTCACGAGAGCGGGAGCCGGAACGGGAACACCAAGACGAACCCAACGGGGAGAGACAAGACTTTGACCCGAGGGGGAGGAGAAATGCTGAAGGATAGCGGATAAAAAACAGCCCTGTCGAGAGGGCTTGGAAGATAACCCATCCCGACCGCTGGAGAAAGCTAACATGTGAGAAAGAATCTCCGAGCGAATTCTTCCGGTTGAGGCGACCCGACAGGTTAATAGGTGTAGAAACTAGAGCGATGCCGCACACGAGGGACAATCGGGGGCTACGCCCAAGAAATCCGCCTATAAGATTAGATCCCAAGGGGAATTAACTTTCGAGTCGGGACCGAAAACATTCACCCTTTCAGGAGTTAATGGGAACATACCAACGTCATCGCAGGATGAACCAAACAAACCTCCACTGTGGATGGCTGAGTTACCAGCCTTAAAGTAAGTGAAAGTCCCACCCCACGGCTGACAAAGCCGGGATAGGAGGGGACAATCCGGTCCTCGACCGGAAGCAGACAAAACTACCGAGTGATGAATGAGGCAATCCTCTGATAAATCGGAATCACTGCATCATTGCCGGATAGCGGTAAGGAGAGCGGTCCGAGCTAGCAACCTCCCGGAACCGGACCAGACGGAGATCCGGCTCGAACGATAGACGAAGTGGGCGAAACACTAAGAAATCTACCAGGAGAGGGGGCTAAGGGAAGCTTCACGAATACGGTTCGAGCCCCAAGGGGCGACCAGAAATGAAGCTTCCTAGACGCTCGAGAAGATATCCGAGGTACTCGGGAAGTATCTCGAGGTGCCCGAATCTCGAGATGCTCGAGCGTAGACCCCAGCCAGTGGCGACTGAAAACAGAGGAGTTGACAAAGTCCGGAAAAACCTACAGATCATGGAACACACAGGAACACCAAAGGATCGTCTGAACGAACGACAGCTTGGTCGAAAATAAAATCAAGGAGGCAGAAACCACCTCCGCAGCACCCGAACTCCTTGCGACTCTAAGAAGGGGCGTCTCACATGTGGTCCATGGACAAACCCGCGGTCCTGACACGATATCCCGCTCGAAAGCGAAAAGGTGAGTCAAAGGGAAGGGACAAAGTTCCCGCCCTGTGAGGGGACCAAGTCCCACACTGACCAAAGGGACCGACCAGACCAGTACCGACCAGATGTCCACCATGTCTCGAGAAGTGATAGTAACTAACTCGTCAACAAAACTTGAGACATAGAAATGGGATGGCTCCAAGCAGGGAAAACCCCCGGTGACATGCCCGCCTGGGAGCGATAGGGCTCCTAATCCTATTATAAGTCAGGGTCAAGGGTCTGATGACCCCCACAATAGGGAACAGATCCCCAATCGGAACCAAGTGGGTAACCACGTCAACGGCTCCCGGATCGCTAAGATCAGACGGGAGCCGAAGCAACCGAACGTTCCAACAGAATCCATAGATACCAAAGGAGAATGGCACAAGATCAAGGCTGGCAAAAACTCGGCCAGGAAACGAGCCACGCCCTCAGTAAGAACTGACCTACGGCGTGGCTAAGTAACCCACTAGTGAGGGGGTCGAGCAATAGAAGCCTGGTGACCGTAGGAAGAGGGGACGACCCCCCCTGACAGATCCCGATGAGACGGGAACACCCCGGGCCCCGCGTTTCAATGAGCTGAGGCCCAGGGTGTGTCACAAATCGCCCCGCCGAAGCGAGGAGCGCCGTGAGACCTGTTGAGCAAGCCCTACTCCCAGGAACGATAGGAGAAGGGGCACTGTCAATAAGACGCCAGCCCAGGGGTGGGTGCCTCTAAGGCCAAAGTCAAACACCTCAATGCCTAGCCCAAAGGGGCGAGAAGTAAGCCCTGTGCACTCGCTAAGGTTAGACAAACAGGATCTAACCAACAGCGCCCGGCGACAACAAGCCAAGGGGTGAGAGGCATCCACCTGGGTGGGAGCCGAACCCCCAAAGCGGGAACAAAATAACCAGCGCCTAGACTGAATTACCGAGGCCCGAGACCGGCCCAAACAGCTAGGCCCCACTGAGGGCGCCAGCCGCTCGGAGAAGGCCGGATCTGTGCCGCACGGGATTGAGGACGGAAGTGCCGAGGTGAACAGCCAAGACCAGGTCGAAGTCCCTAATACAGGGAATAGGCCAAAGGGGAAGGAGAAAATCCCTAACCCCCAGCCCTAGCCGGCCCCGACCCAGGAGCCAAATTTAATCCCTCCACAGCCGCGGGCATCACTCCCCCCGAGGGGGCGTGGTAACCCACCAAGCCGAAGTGCAGTTAGCCGTAGGCCGAAGACCACTAAGCCAGGCTAGGCCGCGACGACGGCCAAGCAGAGCTGCATGAGAGAACCAGCCGGTAGTCCAAGGGAGATTAAGGTCAGAGTCGAGTAGCAAAGGCTAGACGAAGGCCCAAGGCCCAGGTCAGCGCAGATCAGGCACCGCTCAAGGGGTGCCCGATAGAAAAACGCCATGAACATGGGCACGAAAACTTCCAGAGGAAGTCAATCGGCCAGGATACACGGCTAGTCTCACCGAAGGGAGACGGAGATTAACGCCAGACAGCAATGATCACTAGCCCAGATCGGGGGCACCCCCCGGTGCAGCCCCAACGAGGAGAGCAGCAAGAGCTGACCGCGCCAAGGTCCGAGTCCTCCGAGAGAGACGCGGACAAGGCTCGCAGAAGGGGCTACCGCCAGAGCTAGGCAAGGACCACCAAGGCCTAGAAGGGCTAGCGCCGAACTAGCCAAGGCCGACGGCCTTACAACTCCGAGGAAATGCATTACTAAAGGACCCGCGGTGGGCACCGAAGGCGCTTGTACACCGTGGCATCAATAGCCGGCCGCCATCAGAGGCGGAGACGGAAAAAAAAAAAAAAAAAAAAAAAAAAAAACAAAAAAAAAGGGGGCACCAGAGACCCAGAGTAAAACGCCATTATTGCATCTCCAATCAAAACCGCCAAGTTTGTTCCCCCCCAAGTACTTTTTGGGGTGTATGTGCAAGTGCCAGCTCTCCTATCAAGGATAGAGCACAATACACATAAAGCGGAACAAACACCTTTAGATGAAGTAGATTATTATGGTATTATAACGTTTCAAAAAGAAAAACTTCAAATAATGAGTGAGGTACAGCTGAGCTCATTTTTTTTCTGGCGAGGATTACAATATGAGCCATATTATAAAGTCAGTGGGGTTTGCAGTATTTACCCGAGTTTGATGGTCCATGATTAGCCCCGCCCATAACTATGAGACAGTCTATACCCCAGATTTGGCAATGATTTAAATACGCAAGCCTTTCCGGAACTATAGAGTGTTTTGGTTTTATCCTTCAGAAAGTGTCTAACATGTCTAAAGTCTGAAAGAACAGAGAATTAATAAAATGTCATAAAATAATAGTTTTAGATGAAAAAAAAATGACATCAAGCGAGATTATTTGCAAATGAATACGAACTATTTATAAACATTGCGGATTGAATATGCGTAATGAGACCCGATGAGATTGCTTGATGACGCCGTCGACCGTTTCGAAAGTTTACTCGCTGCACTGCCATGATGCTGTGAAAGTTTTGACCGAGAACTTGTGATAAATCAAGAAAGTTTGGTCAGCTAAAATCCCAGTACCGACAGAATTTTGGTGACACCAAAGAGGTTCTATATAGATAGGAGAGGCATAACACGTTACGTAATCTTTAGAAATAATCGTCTCGCAGTTTGCCGCCCACAAAGAAAAAATAGAGTACCAACAAAGAAAGTATGCTGCTCCGCTTCTTCCCACTCCTGTGGTGCCGCTTGCATATACACTAATCGGTGTGATACAAATTGAGTATGTGTTAGAGGTGCCCAGGTGTAATAATAGTGCACCTGGATCATGTGCTCAGATACTTTTTTCTCATAATGCAATGAGCGCTTAGGTGAAAAGATGTATTCATTGAGGTGGTGTATTTAAATCAAGAGAATGACGTGTCATTTCATTCGTTATGTGGACATGGGTAGGACAAAAATTAACAACCCAATAGCACCAAAATCCAACAAACTGATATTTTGTTGGATTGTTTGTATCGAATTGACCTTATGTGTGTAGTATACAAGCACCCAAACTAATAATTTTCCGGGCAATATTCAAAATGTCAGCGACAGCACGGACGACTGCTTTTGAATGCGTTTCACCCCCATGGTTGACACCAAACACTCGTTGTTTTTTTTATTCGCCATTGTTTATGAGGTAAGTGTTATGGCAACTATGAACACGACGGTGCCAGCCAATGCCCCGGGCCATGCCCTGGCCGAATCATGGGATGCCGGGTGCATAGGTGAGGATCAAGCTGCTGTACTTCGCTCGTTCCTCACTCAGTTCACGGTCTCGGTAGACTGGTCTAAACTAAGACAAGGCCTAACATGCTATGCCTAGGATTCGCTGACACACATTTGATGACTTTTATTACAACCTACAAATACATCACAAGACCATAATGTGGTCACTTTTCCCTAACAGCGCATTATGAAAGAAAAGTCGTGCTCCATGCCCTGCTCATGACTCTGTCCTCTGTACTTGTTTCCTGACACAAATTAATTGCAAAATCCAACCAAATTAACCTCTTGTTTTAGACATGTTGATGTAGATATTTTGCCTATGGTCCCTCGCTGGCTTTAAAATTTGATTCCTCCTCTGGCTTTGACGCTCATTTGCTGCAAGTGGGTGCTATGTTTAGGCGATGTTTGCCCGAATAACATCTTTTCTTCAGGCACTATTTTCATCAATCCTGCAGTGATTTGTTTACATTCTTCGCCAGGCCGTTCAGTGCCATAAGGGGGCCGGGGCCATTACTGCGATATTCGCTGCTCCGGGGATGTTCGTTTCACTCTTCACATGACTGTCGATGGAAAATACCATCGCAAAATTCCCAACGCGTTATTTGTATGGATACAGATTCATTATTATTATCTCTATGCGTTTGCATTTGTTGTTATTTCGAATCACAGCTGTTCCGTTGTTTGACCTGAAGTTTTGGAAGGGGCAAATCACATATGTTGCGCGTAGTGATATTTATGTGTGTATATAGATTGTTCCCGTTGTTTACAGGGTGGGTACCAATCGAGTGAAGTCCTTTTGATCTAAAAACGATCTCACACAAAATATTTGTTATTTTATAATAATTTTGGAATAAAAATGTTTAAAACTGTTTAAGATGACAATAAAATACTCTCAATGCGTGTTTTGCTATGAATGACGGCCTGATAATGGGGCCTCAAGCGACCGTTCACACCAAAATATTGGTACAAACCCATGCATAATCTGCACGTCTTTCATAGCAAACACACATGGAGAGTAGTTATTCTTTAAATAAATGATACTACTGCAAACCCTTTATTTTCATACCATTTTTAAACAAAAAAACAAACCATTAAAATTAAAAATTCAACCTTTTTTAACCCAAATTATGGATGTTGTTAAAATGTTAAAACGCCTAATGACATATCCATGGTGTAAAGGACTGTGCGTATTGCTGAAAATGATGGGTGGAAAACTGTGCATTTTGCGGCCCATTATTGCAGAATAATGGGCAGTAAACCAACCAGAGTGCTGCATTTTTAATATGGTCAATAGAGGTAATAGTATACTTACTATTTACCAAAGTCAAAAAGATGTATTGCTATTTGTATCACTTGGCATACTTGAATTTGACCAGCTTTGTTACCTATTACCCAGGGGGAGAATGCAAAGGGTCAAAGGAGCATGAGTTAAGTTTGTTCATACTCTACTGCACTGCAGGCAAATTACAACTTCCTGTGTCAATGTTCGCGTCAACACCCTACTGCATTTTATGCAATCCATTAAAAAATCCATTTTTGAACCTTTGTGCAGTACTCTGCATTCATTGCAGTAAATTCCATCATATTCACTGCTTGCAGTGCAGTGAAGTACAAATGGACCATAAATGAAGGCATACTGCAAGTAATTTGCATACCAATTTTGAAAGCGCATTGCAGAATAAAGTTATGAATGGACCTTACATGAAAGAGTCATCACAACTTGTTTATCTTTGTGGTTACACCGCCTGGAACTGTGAAAATGGACACTGGAGGGACACTTTGGCAAAAAGCAACCCACAGTGGGAAACATCCCCATGACTCCTGCTATACAGAGATGCCATGTATGTGCTAATTTTTAATCTAGCTATAACAAAAAAAAAAAAAAAAAATAAGTTAGCATGTTTTTACTTATGTTCAGAGTTCAGCATCACTCACTAAGAGAATATGTGAATCTGGCATGATGAACCTGATTAACCAGAAATTCTTGTCACGATGTGCACTTGAAAACAGGTACTATCGATATGAATAATATTGAACTTTCCCAGCAATGGCGGTACACTGCATGTGGCACACCACACAATGGTTTGTGAAGATGTGTTTCCAGTTAGATTTTTGAAGCTGAATAACCTTTTAATAATACTATCACATTGCTCTTGCCATATGAGTTTACATATTCAGTTAGCATAATTATCTTGGCATGATTTTCGATCAGTAGTGCCAGTCTGATACTTTGATAAAGTTTTTCAAAAAACCTTCTGTTGCTTAGGCCTTTTCTCTTTCATTTAACCCCTCACCTAGGTAACAAAATGTATACTTGAAAACTAAAAATATTTGGATTTGCACAATACGGTGATCGAAAACATGCACGATACTTCTGGCCAACTGTGTTGGTTTCATTTATACAAGTAACATTAGATACTAATTCTGTGACTCATTTTTAAGGGCAAGAATCACGATACCTGGGAAAAGTTTGCACTGAAGGTATCCGCACCAAATCCATATGCTAACATCCATGTTATAAAGAAACAGTTTGTACTTCAGGCAAGGGGAGACGCGACAGAAGTCAAATACACATGGTACTGGCTTACCTCTGAAGGGGGAATGCTTCATTAGCTTCAGGAGCTTACATTGGCAAAGAAGTCATGATCACTACTGCAAGCACACAACATCAATACGTAAATCACTAACTGATGACACAAAAAGGACACTGTTGATTTATTGATTCAAATATGTACAGAGTGGTTCATCACAAATCAACAACGATTCATTCATGCATCCCACCAAATTTTTTAATCCAGATGCAGTGAAAACCTTAAAATGTTTTGTGTAGAGGAATATACTTATTCTCACTATCATACTATAATTGTGCCAGTTCGATAGAAATCTTTCCCTTGTGATATATTTTGGCAAAATCTAAAAGCAAATTTTGGCACCTGGTGCCGCTTGCGGCGTACTCAAGAGTTCAAACGAGACGAACAGTGCGTCTACTTAGGTACCCACGTAAACACACTTCCATGAACACTTCGCCATGTGTGACGTGCTAATTTGCATATCAACTGTGGGTTATCAAAAATCAACATGGTACGCTCCTTTAACAAAAGATAGGGAGCCCTCATCTCATTTTTGTGTCCATGTTAATACTCCCTGATGTACATTCTATGTACAACATGGTAATCTCCCTGATCTGTCCCCTTTTGTACATATTACTCATAGTTCAACCGTTGATCCTTTATGCATAATACTTATTGTTTTTTAAATATTATGTATCAATTTCATTTAAGCAAACTGGTTGAATTTACCCATTTAAATGCTTGTGCCATTCCATAACAATGTTTCTCCTGGTTGTAAAGTTTTGCACCAGTAGCAAAATTAATCATGTTTCTGCAGGTGTCTCTTTTAACCTAATGGTGTGTTTCCGATTTCTTTGGGACCCCCTGATTACCCAGAAGTAGTATCAATTTTGAACAGATGAAGACTGTATTTTTCTCATTGTCATCGCTGAATTGAGCCCTCAAATCCATTTGTATTCCCATATATAAACAAAAAAACCTGTTTTAATGGTAACTAAGCATCAATATTAGCACAAGTATTGAATAGGGCTTGCAATATGCATTACTGCTTCTACCAGTCATGTTTTCCCATGGTACTTGGCGGGCGTGCATTCAAGTGCCAGCTCTATATCAAGTAGAGACATGATAGACATAAATCGGAACAGCAACTTAAAACAAAAATTAGGTGGAAAGAGATTACTAAAGCACTTGTCTGTTGAACTGTAACAGGATCTACCTATTCTTGCATGTAACATTTCTACATCTTACCTCTTGAAGGCTTGGGTAACTTCCATGGGCAATCAAAAATGAATTTCTAAAATTGGTACAATTCAAAAGAACTAAATTTTGACAATTAACATGTGGTAAACAATGTGACTTGATCCAGTGTTGTACTCAAGTCCCGGAACCCAAGTTTTGACAGGATAACTGAGCTTTACTAGGGTCTTATTGTAACAGATCACTTCTGGGGCAATAACATACTTAGGGAAAACTCCACTGTTAAGGCCATAAGTTTTATTCGAAAGTCTTTCTGTTAATATTTGCTTTGTTATTTTAAACCATAAATACACTTCAAATTGCCTCACACCCCATTCTGTATTTCAATAAACGAATCCCCAATTTCCGCTTAACAGGGTCCTGACTATGTCCAACACGATCACCCTAATATCTGTTATAATACCGACTACAGATTTTAAAATTTCCAAAATCGTTCATTCCGATTTTTTCCTGTGTATTTTTTTGCATTATCAGTGCTGTCTTCGACAGCCAGAAGCTGCCAGAAGTAGCAGATCGATTTAAGGTAAACCACTAAACAGCGAAATAGTAAGTTAGGAACAACATACCACTCAGGTGTACATAAAAACCTAAATTGATTGTTTTTAGCACATAATTGGTTAAAGAAATAATAGCAAATTTTTAAAAATTTTAATTCAAATTTGGACCCCTTTGATATTAATCGGTATAGAAATTGGTAAAATTTGAAATTTTGCCGAAACCGATCCGATACCTATAAGGTCTTAATCGGCCCGATTTTAAAAATAAACGATATTCGTTTATTCTCTAGTCATGAACAAGTCGAAATAGTACCTGCCCACACATCAGAAAACAATGCCGGTTCTTCAACCACCAGTCCACCTGCTTCCGCGTATAGTTTTAATACCCAGAGCAGCACACAGATGCCCACTGTTATGAGTAATGGTGTTTCCCCCAAAGAAGTGGCAGCAGTACAGTGGAGGATTGCAGATATCCCCCGATGACCGTTTCAGCGATACAGCAATTCTGCATATTAATTAGCCGTTTGCATACTAGCCGCACATATCACAATACAATGGAAAAATGAGCACCCTGATAGTCTTTCATTATGCAGTGAAGGAATTTTTTTGTACATATTTAAACCATTTTTCAAAAATAGAGCAATTATTCTAATTTTTGCATATTATATCTGAGTTTTATTCCTGTCAGTAACGCATATTGTCGATGGTAAGAATGCATTTGGAGGTGCAGTGTGTTGAGAATAAAAAAAACTTAACAGCTGAAATACTCAACTTTTTTTTGTTTTTTTTTGGGGGGGGGTTTTGTTTTTTTTTCCACAGGAAAGATGCTTTAACTTAACCCATTGTACCTGAACTTTTGTATCGAATTAATAAAGGCTTCATACCTAGATCCACCAATTGAATAGATTGTCCGTCAAGTTGAGACATCGGTGATATTGGATTCCTTTGTTTGCGTCAATCAAAGAACATCGAGGCTGGGGAGAGGGGATTAGGCACGGTAATTATTGGCAGGTTTGTTTTTGAGTTAACAAAACTAAACACTTAATGATTGAACCATTACTTTCAAATATTATTTCTGGAACAAGGGAAATAAATGTAACAGTGTTAGATTTTCTAGTTCCTTAGTGAACGTAAAATAACTTTGGTTGTAAAAATTACTTACTCGTATCATGGTTCTTATGTTGAATGCCTTCAGATTTATTTAAGTTTGATGTTTGGAATTTATACAGTGTCATTGCTTTGGTAATATTTTTCTTCTTTTCTTCTAGAAAGGGACCATTTTTTAATTATGGCCTTAATCTTATCCGGTATCTGACATGATTTCTATTATACTGATTGGGTAAAGTATCCAACCTCTTCAGAACGAATGGACCCGTCGCCACGCCCGAAAAACTTTTAATGACTGACAGAATAAAAAATCCTACTATAATTCTAATTAGCTCATTTGCAACCTAAATTTGCCAAATACACCCAAAAATGTACAATGTTCCTGTACACTTTACAACTCTTTGTTTTGATCTTCAATCTACTCTGGAAATTCATAAGATTGCAATTTTTCTGTCTGTCCAGTGGCCCATGGAGCACTGTGAAACAAACTTTTGCTCAAACCCACAAACATCAAAACACACATCAGAATCAACTGAAATTTTGGGTTAGTAATATTTTCCCTAAATAGTTATTGAACCATATTCAAATTACATTGCTAGGAATGTACCTGTAAGTTTTCCTGTTTATGTGTCTGGGATTAAAAAACCTTACCTGAACTATTTCTGGATTATGGGTTATTTTTTGGTTAAATGTGTTCTATCAGGAAAAAGCTTCTTAAGTTTCAATACCCAGCATGACATCTCAAATATAAATGCCCTTGTGAATTACATTAGAACAATCAATTGATATAACAAGAGGTATACTTCTGTCCAATTAAATCTCATTCATAATTGGTCCTTTACTAATTTTTGATCGGGTTGAATGGTGGTGAGCACTATAACTAAGCTCATGCAGTCAAAACTACCCTGCTTTTGTTTATTTTTTAATCACTTTATCAACAGGCAGTTTTGACTACTTGAATGTTGGTAAGAGTTCACACTAGTTTTGTCCCATTTAATGACAAAGGGCCTTACAAAATATCTAAACTTAAAAAAAATACTAATGCATTTTTTACTGTTTTGATTTCCTAGTATGATACAGCCTTCCAACAAATGCTATAAGGTCTCTTAAGATAATTGCACACATTTGGCCAATTGATCTAGACTTGCTTCTAGTACCTTTAATGGCCAATTGTCACTAATTTCCCGCCCGCCCCCCAAAAATAACTTTTGCCCCCCCCCTCCAAAAAAAAATCACTTTTCCAGGTGAAAAAAGGAGGTCCTGGTGAACCACTTGCGCTATAAGGGCTCATCATACTAACCAAAAGCTAACACATCAATTGCATCAGGATGGTCCTTAAGCTTCGCCGTATGGTGGGATACAGTTTGGATGTGTAACCTAAGAAGACTTCTCATAACCCCAACCTGTTGAAGAGAGAACCGAATTCTTACTTTAAAAAGGGAAAGGGTTATAAAATTGTGCCATTTTCAAATCTGGTTTAAATTTAATTACCCTTATATATTGAAGCAAAGATTATATAAGCTATTGTAATGAGGACTATATATTTTCCATTTTGGCAATTCATCCTTATTTCCTTTTAACTAATAAATGTACAGGTTGGAACACATCACAGAGATTGGGATATGTTAGTCGAGTCGTAGCAACCAGATTTGGAATGTTTGTGGCAATCAATCTCAATTTGATCTTCACTATGACCAAGTCAAGGCTATTCAGTTATCCTTACATGCTATGAATTAAGTATTTCTTGTAGAAGTTTATGGAGATTGTCACAGATGGAGATCAGTAATAATCAGTTTCTGAACTTTATTTGGCCCTTATTCCACATGCCCACACAAAGGTTCATATTTGCACATGAATGTTTTTTGTGGCATTCATTTGGTGAAATCACTGATCAAAATGACATATATTTGTTAAAAGAGACTTGAGGACATGTCTAGAAAGCACCCCCAATTTTTGTCGAACCCGGTTTTTGCATATTTGAATGCTTACCAATGTATTAGATCACACCTGAATTGAATAAGCCGAATCGCCATCCTTTATGTAATAAGAACCTAGTATTTGCTGTCGTGCACGACAGAAATTCAAAGCATTTTTTTTTTTATCGGGAACATTGCGATAGCTGGCAATTCAAAACAAGGTTGTGGTTTTCTTTGTACTTGTTTGTCGAAATAACCTCGAAACTTTCAGCGGGTAGGTGGCTTACAACCGATCCCGTGAAATATGAATCAATTTGTATCCTAAAAAAAAATCCCCCTCTTGTTACTTTTAAATTCTCCCAAAATGTACTTGTACAAAGATTAATGTCCGCAAACTCTATTGGACCCAAATCAGTCGTGTGATTTCATTAGGCACATCAGTGATTTTGCTAAATCAGAAAATCGAAACCAGAGCATCAATGATTGAGGAGCCTATAATATGATGCCCTTCAAAGACAACAACATCCATTAAAGTAGCCTTTATACTATTATTTACAATAGAAAATGGCACATTAATACAATTTGTTATGACTTTTTAAAGCCATGTTTTTTGGGTCTATATTATAACAGAAGTAGTAAGTCCACATCTGAGATGAACTTAAGCCAAAAATGTTGTTTTTATATGTAATGATATACCAATTGCCGCCTTTAATCATTGCATTATTAAATGTTACTTCATTGTCATACTTAAGTTAACTAGAAGATGATGTGAAACCCACCTAAATATGCCACACAATCTGAGCTTTTTTTTAAAGATTCCATTTCACTTGATATGGACTTCAGTGATGTAGTTATCATAGCCAATCAGGAGTAGGCCTATGTAAATTTTATGACTTACACTGTATTTTAGCTTACATGTACCCAGAACCACAAAATATGAGCCTGGCCATACAAGGACACCTTCTATGCATTAGAAAGTGTGCTCTGGTTTGAAAGCAAACATTTTTTAGTCAGTATCTTTGGTACGGTTAATGTGAGAAGAAGAATGATGTGCAGTGGAAAAATCCTTCTTTTGATTATGGAAAGAACTTTCCATAAATAAAAAAAATGGAAAATAGGTTCCAATATGTACTCCCCTTTAAAATTGTCAGAAACACATCTTTTCTTTATGGCCTTACACTAACAAATACCCTACCCAAGGTACCAATAAAAAAACAATGCATGTAGAACTTTGAGAGGGTACATATGGAACTCTTGCCAAAAAAACAAAACAAATGAAACTGCCTAATCAGATAAAACCTGATATTGACATATCACGTAAGGCCTAATACAGGTTAATATTTAGTGAAAATGAATAAAAATAACATCTTTAATAAACTGTTAAACTTGTTTAACTTTTTATATCAATAACAGGTTCTTCACAATAAGAAAACAAAACTTCAATTTTATTTAAAAAAAATGTTCTTGTGTGTGAGGTCTACAATTCTACGGCTACAGTTGGACTTGTTTGAAACAGTTATTTCATTTAGTAGCTTTGAGGTAAGCATTTGCAGTTACAATATAGCTCCTTGATTTTTCAAATGCATGCTACAGAAGGAAAATAATAAACCCGCACATACTTTTGATCAGGTTAATACAGCGCTCGATAATACATTTTCCTCTAAAATGTGATTGATCCATAAGTACTTTAGATGCCTGATGTAAGCTATTAATATTATCTTTGGTTTATTTCTCTGTTAAAATCTGTGACTTGTTTCTTTTAAGTCTGTTAACACTTCAAAGAGTACGTATCAGGACAAAGTTGGGTTTTTAACCTAACTAAAAACATTCAACCAATTGCCAGTACAACTTTCAAATCAGTGTAAATGAAAGGTAGTAGAAATTATGTTTCTTTTTTGCAATGACAAACTCTAGTGTGAAAAGACAAATTACTATCTATTAAAATATAGCATTTGCCTTTTACACTATATCTAATTTGCCACATTAAATAAGAAACATATTTAACAAAAAGAGTCCTTACAATCTGCCCTAATGAATATAGCTCCTGACTTAACACAACTAGATTTAAGCTTGTTATTAGTTTGCATACCTGAACACTTTACAATGGGAGGAGAGGTTTATATGTAGGACACCCCAACACTATTGTTAGTCTAGTTCATGAGATACGTTACTTAATATTATGGTGATTTTATGATCTATGCTTTTTCCCTTTTTGCATCTTGATGAAATGGTGATGAATGACTATGGGTTTCACATCTTCTCCATTGCTTACCTTAAATAAAATTATTTTTCATTTAGGCCCAGGAGTCATGCTATTCAGCAAGTGTTTTTTCCACACTACTCAAAGTTTACTTCTTGTTATTCTTAATTTTTATAAACATGATTGAAAGTCCTAATCGTGTGAAAGCCTGTTTTTGCATCTTTATAATGCATAGCAGTGCATTAATTCACACCTTAAATACTGAAAATACCCTCATATGTAATACAAATTCACCTTTACTCACAAAGGCAATTACAATAGCAAATGGTTACTTATTATCATGCCTAGTTGAAATGGATTATTGATGTGAACTCTGCAAATGCACATGAAGCTGAAGCTTTTATTTTGTTTTTGTCTTTGTAAATACATTCATTTTTTCATGCGCAAGGACTTCAAGTGTTATAGGCCATCATAGCCAATCAGGAGGCCTATGTAAACTTTATGACCTACCGGTGTATTACAGTAGTATTTGATTTTTCACGCCCCACACAATATGCCAAATTTGAATGAAAAACATTTAAATCATATTTTTGAAATTGATAGATGCCTAGTTTTCCATGTTCAATTTCAAGGAACAACATTTTTTTCTGGTATATATTTTAAGTGTCAATATTTTAATCTGCAAGGTGACCTAATGGATGATCTCCAAGTGTCGCATGAATTTGCAAATGGAGCTGTGAATCCTTAAACACGCAGTGTAATTGCATAGTATCTCCTAACTTCGATCTTTTTGTTTCTTCCCTGATCGCACTCTACACTTTGCATGTAACTTTAACTTCAATTAAACTGTTTGTGTCAATGCTTAAGACTAGTATGTCTGTGCAAATCACTCATTATGTTGTTTACAATGATGGTAAAATATTTCTTAATGTCTCAATTCATTATAGCATACAGTGTTTACAAACAGCTCAATTCCACACAGGCCATGCTAAGTTCAGCTATCTGCTTTTCATCAATTGTCAAAAGGAAGTAGTGTCTAGAGTGTCTGGTAGGTAAAGTGGGGGGTCAGTCAAACTTTGTAAAAAAATCATTTACTATTCCTCATGTAACTTTGACTTAATATACACCGGTTTTCAAGCACTGGCTTCAAATTAGGCTAGTCATCCCACTGATATACTCGACATGTTTTAAGACTTTTATCCATAAGATACTTGATAACATACCCACATTTTCACATTCAGTATATGTGACAAGCACAAGGTTATACATACTCTGCAATATTGGTTAGCCTTGCCCCAAGAAGACAACAAGTTGGCATATTGAACTTGCTCGATGGATAGTCAGTATAATGCACTGTGATGGTTGGACTCATTTTGAATTATTATAAAGCGGGATCAACATACAACTATACATCTAGCAAGGGTTTAGTAACTAGCTGCCAATGCAACCTCTCTAGGCCAGCAATTGTAATGCATGGCTTTCAGCTTTCACACAGCAGCATCTGCAATATAGGACACAGACAAATCACCATAATCTTTGCCTAAACAACAATATCATGCCAAACAAAAAGGCCGAACACAATGGCCCCCAAAATGCAACATCCGCTCAGAATTTTAAAAAAATCCACAACATAACTTTTCAAAGAGATGTCATTACTTTGCATACCTGCAAGTTTAAAAAGAATTGGACAGACATGAGAGACTAGTGTATGAGAAATATTGGGTTTCCGCCACTCCTAAGTTTGCTACGTGATGACAATAGCCTATAATATATTATAGGCTAAAAATCAAAATCAGATGTTTTGCATTTTTGGAACATTATAGAAGGTATCATTAACATACCCTGCACAGTGATAAGTCTAGAATTAGCCCAATAAGGATACAATTGGATATTTAGTCCGTACGTCCGTACGGACACCTACTACAAAACGTGTAATTGAAGGGGGATTCATATCTCTGAAACATTGCTGTTTCCTTCCTTTTCGGTCAATTTTTCAGTTGCGAAGAATATACTAATGGAGTCCTACGGACGTATCGGTCACATTTAAGCTATTCCTACAATTTTAAATATTTTTGGATCTTTCGGGAATTCACTGATAGTGTCTTTATGATTTTTACAAGGTGTTTGATATTACACTCACTTGCAACAGTTCCGGTCTACGATCACCGTTTCCTGAGTGCACTGACATTGGTTTGTGGGACGCTATGTTGATTGAAGGTATAATAGACCCAAAAGAGAAAAAATATTGCTCTTCATTATTTGATTCTGATCACATATCAGAAATCCCTTGGATATTGCCAATGTGCCGTTTTGCTTATACTCTGCATCCCCCATTGTGGTTTTTTCTGTAGTGCATAACTTGGGATAGCCAGATTGCCCACAGGTTTGAGTAAATACTTTCTTGACATTAGTGCACATACCATAATGTGATCCTAGCAGGCTACACTTCCCTTTGTTGGGACTTGAGGCTTCTTTTGCAGATGCGATATATTGGGTGTTCATTCCACAATGTACATGAATTATTTATTTTCCACTGTAATGTAAACCTGATGAGAGAGACCACGATACCAATTGCAATAATGTGACTGGTACTGTGGTGTAGCTCTGCCACAATTGACACCAAAATCATTATAAAAACGTGGCCCCCAACCAGCAATGTTCCCCTTCAGTACAATTTGTTAAAAGCTGTTTTTTTGGGGGATGGGTGGTGCAGAAAACCAGAGCTTCAATAACAATTGGTCAATAATAGATTGGGTCAATAACTGAACTATACGTTGTTGGCAGCAATGACCCCCACACGACCGGTGAAAATGGTTTTGCCGATAAATATACATGCGTCAATACATTTACAGATCTCTGTGCCCCCCCCCCTTCCAGCAAGAAATATTGAAAGGTATGTATTTCAATAAAAGTGTTTCGTGCATGGAAAGGCCCTTGGAGGAGAATGGGGCCGGGTTCCCGCGAAAACTATCCATTGCTTACCTAGCAGATAGCATCATAATTGTATATTGCATCATTAACAATTTGTGTTTTTAACACCAATAGACCAACACCTCTATATGATATCTTTGCTCCTCTCAACCCACCCCGGCCAACCCGGTTGCTGGTTTTTTCAACACTTTTAATAAAAAGTCCATCTTTGTCGACCTGTAAAAGTATTTTCAAAATTTCCAAAAAATTAATAACTTTATTTGAACAGACCTATTGAAAACATGTATTTCATTATACAAGAGTGAAATTCCCAACTTATCATCGTTTTAGTTAATTTCACAAACAGCAGTAAAACAGACTTAACTGCAAGCATATGCTAACCTCTAACACAAGTCAACCAGAATGGTCACTCTCACATGCCTGACAAAACTCTTTGAAATAGTAAAAGAGCGCCCCTTCTGAAAATAATATCCAGTTCAGGGGGGTGGACATGCCAACCTAACAGCACAGCGAATTCAAAATGCATCAACATCCGGTGTAACCAGAGTGCTTAGTCTTTTTCAAAGACTTAACTGTATAGGGGGGCGCTCTACACCAATCGAAGGGTCACACACATGTCTCTTGACTAAAGGATATGCCTGGTCACAAATTTAAATCTAATGACAGTTATTGGAATTAACACTATTTTGCAGCGAGGTTAATCCACTACGTCCGACGATTTTGAAGGCCATAATTGTATTTCCAAAATATCATGATATACTAAATTTATTGATCTAAGGTTTACGAGATTGTATGAACGGAGACAGAGACTTGCCATATAAATGCGGTACAAGGTTCCCTAAATTATATACCGGTTGGAATCCCCATGCCCAAACTAGCAGGTTGTGCCTGATATCATAATCATGGTCTTTCCAGCTCTTAGTTCCAGGTTTTACAGCTGTCAAGAGAGGGGACGCTGTTTTCTGTACCTGCTATTGTCTGCTGCTACTTTCTGATGAAAATATTTATGGCAAGACTGAGATTTGGGTCATATATAATTTCTGATATTAATAGCATTTTACTGACACATTCACTCAAGTGAAAAATCTTGCCTGAAATTTAGCATTTCTCCATTGATTTCTGAAGATAGGTAATTTTGTTGGGTGTAACCTAGAGTTTTGAAGGAAATCCAAGCAAGAAATGTAGGCTAAATATGTGTGTGTGTGTGTGTGTGTGGATGCGTGTGTGTGTGTGTGGATGCGTGTGTGTGTGTGTGTGTGTGTGTGGCTAAGAAAGCAGAATATTTTGTAGAGTTGCCAACCTACCTCTAATATTTGCCTCCCAAAGACTTGTATTTGTTTGTTGCCTAGACCCTTGCTTGATGAACTAACTTTACTCTCCCATGCATTGTTAGGTTTGACCTGTAGATAACAAAATGATTAGAGAAATATAAACCATCAGTACCAGTATTAGGTTATCTTATATATATATATATATACTAATGGTGAAAAAGAACCTCACTTTTGGAAGTCATATCTAAAATTGTCCAATTCACAACTGACTTCACATGCAAAGTTCAAAATCCATGGAACCAGGTCAAAATTCATTTGAGGTCAAAAAACTTCAAAATTTGTTTTAGCAGCCAAAATGGTCGTAGAATCTACTCGTCTTGAAAAAGTTTAGTGGTCATTTACCCACCCCTAATAACAGAATCACTCCCTAGTCATCCATTCCATGTGGATTCCTTATTTAAAAAAAATACTTGACAGAGGTAATCATAATGCAGAGATAGAGAGAGAGAGATAGAGATAGAGAGCGAGCTACTTTAAATGCACTCATAGCATTTCCTGTTTGTTGTGGTCATGTGCTTATATACTCCTTATCAAAAAAATATCCCTTGCAAACTATACAATTATGCAGTCTAACAGTATCTGTTGTATATGCAAATCTTTTCTTTCATTGTACACTGGTTCAGTCTGTTCCAAAAGGGTACAAAGTTATTTTATAAGGATGTATTTTGCATACAATTATTTAAAGTGCATTAGCTAACTGAATACAATAGTGACTTTTTGTTGTTTTTACACCGACTATACCAATATACACAATCATAGGGCAGAGGGGATTTTTGACATGGAACATATTAGCATATGAGAAAATATTAGATAGTGCATCATTATGCAAGTGTTAATGGGCACATGTTTAAAGGCCGACTCAGAGATTTCATGAGGAGGGCGCCCTCAATTTCCAAAAAAAATCGTGTTTTTTGCATGTACATAATGCTTGTCCATATACTAATCACTGTGTGAAATTGCTAAGCTTAAATCGAATTCCTTCATATAGAAAATCACATTTTTTTTTTTTTTTTTTTTATATGCAAATCTTTTCTTTCATTGTACACTGGTTCAGTCTGTTCCAAAAGGGTACAAAGTTATTTTATAAGGATGTATTTTGCATACAATTATTTAAAGTGCATTAGCTAACTGAATACAATAGTGACTTTTTGTTGTTTTTACACCGACTATACCAATATACACAATCATAGGGCAGAGAGGATTTTTGACATGGAACATATTAGCATTCTTATTTAGTAAGGGGGAGGGGGTAGTGTACAATCAGGTATGTAATTTATTGTCAGCTATCAATTATGAGAAAATATTACATTGTGCATCATTATGCAAGTGTTAATGGGCACATGTTTAAGATTACATATTGCACAGCACTAGTATGGGTTTGTTCACCCCAGCTGTGAGGGAATAATTTTGTTGTTTTTTTTCTTTAATATTAACTGTATTAGGAAATATCTGCAGTGAAATCTAAATGAAAATGCAAATAAAGATAGGATTTGTTGTTTTGTGTATCTAACATCACATCATATTTACAGGCAGTCCAATATTTTTCATTCTAACAATACACTAGCCTCCACTACTCAAACTACTGGACTGCCCATCCAATATGACACATTATCATGTTTTGAGGAGTCCAAGTGTATGAAAATATCGGATCCAAAACAATGATAAAAATTGGATGATTTACACGCCCAATATTATTTGTTTTGCTATGAGTTTTCAAATATTGGGCTCGACTGCATCTCACCCAATATTTTTGCAACTCATAGCTAAACCAATTAATTTGAGCTTAAAGGGGAACAAAACCCTAAATATTCGATCAGCATATGGTTTATATACATATATGACCGTTCGAATAGAAGTAATTTCAGTCTCTCAAACCTATTTCCTCTAAAAATAAAAGTATTGAATTCAGTGTTCATGGGTGTATCCATTTTGACTTTTGGTGACGTAGCCCGGGCCCACCAAAGAGTGCCTGTGAAACAGTCATACAGGTGTCCTACATTGGAATACATGTAATCCTAAAGCATTTTTTTGTGACGGTGAATTGCGGCTATTCAAAACATCAAGTTCCATGTGTATTTAGAAGGCATCAGATGTTTATAAAGACACATGTGTTTGCTCAAGCTAAATTGGCTAATACGTAGGATTAACTTCTTTGAACCCAGTGCCCGTAGTAGTTCTATACTGTGTATTAGAAAAAAAATGGTTGAAAACGTATTTCTGCCTGCCATTCATTGGACCATACACTTTTCACGGGAAGTAGATTGATTTTTCTATTTGACTGACTTTATAATCCGATAAGATATCCGGTTCATACACACCAAATTGCAATGTGCATCTGTCTATTAACAATTGATTCCCTGTCAATGAAATGCACGTGGAATGTTTTGAATAGCCGCGCCATTCATCACTATAAGAATAGATGTTTGATGTTATTATGTGCTTCATATGAAGGACCCTGCAGGATTGCTTTGCGGCACTCTTTGGTGGGCACAGGCTACGTCATCCAAAGTCAAAATGGATACACCCATGAACACTGAATTCATACTTTATTTTTAGAGGGAATAGGTTTGAGAGACTGAAATTACTTCTATTTGAACGGTCATATATGTATATAAACATGTGCTCATCGAATATTTAGGGTTTTGTTACCCTTTAATCGATCCAATTTTATATCAATATTGGATAGCAAAGCAAGTCCCATCTTTTATTCTCCAAAGATAATAAATGCAATGTTCCTCCATCTATTCTTTTACATGCATTCTCTATGCATTTTGACTATAAAAATAATGCAAAATAATTCCCAAGATTATTTTTCATATTATAAAAAAACATCAACTCATCAGACTATGCCATCAGATTTGCTTTTTGGATTGTCAATAACATGTCTGTTTAGAGTTATAATTAGCAACTTTTCTCAATGTCATAATAAGCAACAGTTATTTCATTGTTATGATTGGCAACACTTTTCTGCATTCTAATCAGCAGTTTTCTAGGTCAGCTCGACAATCAAAACTCTAAAGGTCCCGTGGTTTCGATCAATTACAGCCATTGTTCCGTATCTCAACAAAAATATTTCACAAATGACAACACAGTTCTCATTTGCCACAATCGAGCAGTAATCACCTGACTTATTTTTAATATTACATTTACTTTCACTACTTTCTCAATGACAGAACAAAATTCTTAAATATAATTGTGAAATATTTGTTTCAGATCATCATTTTGATTATAAGAATTAGTGTAAATTTGGTCACTAATCACTGGTAGATTACAAACTAGGTTACTAAACTCCACTATTTCTAAGCTGGGCGTTATTATAGTTAACCATAATAACTCCATGTTCTAAGCAATGCTGCCATAAAATGCATAAGATATGATTTTGTGTGACAAGTGCCATAATTTTTGTTCTAAAATTTCAGATTTAGGCATGTTTAATTGATTCATTGTCGATTAGTTTGTAATAAAAATCAATCTCTTGCCCCCCCCACTTTTTTGTTTGAAAATAGTGATCTGTGGACTACTGCAGTAAGAATTTTGCTTGTGAAATTAAAACTGAATCCTAAAACTGAATTTATGTATTGCCAAGAGTATATTTTATCAAATAAAACAAAATTCAAAATATGTCCTAACATTATGCTTTTACAATTATCTCATAAGCTGGGATGATTGCAAGAACACAAGCCTTTAAAAGCAATAAAAGCACATTTTTGAAGAGCGCCCCCAATTTTCAAAATTTGATATTTTTGCACGGTTGTGTTGATAATCGTCTAGTAGACTATACCTGTGAACGAGAATGCTCAAAAATGCATATTTGTTATAAAATAAGCGATTTTGTAATTAGAATTAGGATCCCCGATTGCACTTAACGGCAGAGCTTGAAATGTTAAGTTTATGTCCGTCCATGATTTTATTTGCCTGAACCGATGGAATAACTAATTATATGGATGCGCCGTAGACAGTACATGGTCACAATTTCCCGGTTATTTCATACTGGAAGGACGTTTCCAGCAGTCGTTGAATTATTATCAGAGATCTCTGATATTAATTATTCTAATTACAAAATTGCTTCGTTTGTGACACAGAGAATTTCGAGCTCTACCATTCAGAGGTATAGTTTACTAGCCAATTACCAATACAACTGTGCAAAAAATCTCAAAATATTTGGAAAATTGGGGGTGCTCTTCAAAAAAAATGTGCTGTTATTGCTTTAAGTCAAGTGCATAGTATTGCTTTGTTAATTACTTTTTACAACAACAGGCATCCACAAACAATGTACAAGACCTGTTTGGTTTTTGAATTAAAAAAACTGATATTTAGTCTGATTATCTGTTAGCTCGTATACATTGCAAATATCAGCTACATTAAACATTAAATATTCTTACTCATTGGGTGTGTTTAGTGTACAAAACAGGTTGTATCCTATTTAACATGAGACTGAATTTGAGAGTGCATTGTTAGGCAAGTGTTTACATATGTATATAGTTACAGAGTGCATATGGCTAGTAGCCCAACAGGTTAGTTTTTGACAGTGGGGGAATAATTTTGTTATTTTAATGAACCTTTTCTAAATTATTAATTTTATAATAATATAATATATAACTGAAATATAATCAGCATAGGAAATATTCTCAGTGAAACTAAATAGGATTTGTTGTCTTGCCTGTCCAATATTGTGTTATATGTGAATCCAATGTTTTCCGGACAACTCAACTTTCGGTTTTTGGATTTAGAAAATGCTGAATCAACTCACTTCATTTCAGTAAGTTTGCTAAAATAAAATTCAAAGATGAATACATGCACTGTAATTACAAAACAAGTGGTTCTTGAACCACAAAAGGTCCACCAACCCTCGCATTAGTAAAAGGAGGAAACGTAACATAACTTTAAGATCACAGGGAGGATTGTAATGGGAACCATACAACCACTTGGATGACCCCACATGACATTGAAATAACCTTCAAAATTTCCAACACTGAATGTTGACCACATCCACCAAGTTTCATGACCATAAAACCATTTACAGTGATTTGACCTTGGATGACCCCAGATGACCTTGAAATGACCTTGACAAAATAAGCATCAAATATTAACTACACCCACCAGGTTTCATGCCCATAAAGCCATGTACAGTGATTTGACCTTGGATGACCCTGCATGACCTTGAAATGACCTTAAACATTTTTGGCACTGAATGTTGATCACACCCACCAAGTTTCATCATTCCACCATGTATTTAGAGATTTGTCCTTGAATGACCCCACATAACCTTGAGATGACCTTCAAAACTTTCGGCACAAATGCTAGTCGACTGTTCTTGTCTCGTTTGAATGATTTGACTTGGTGTTTGAAATTAACACGTTGGCATATAATGTTGACCACACCCACCAAGTTTCATCATCCTACCACAATTGACAAGTTTTATAGCAATTTTCCTATTTTGACCGTATTTGACCTTTGACCCAAGCCAAATGACCCATCTCCGAACTCATCCACCGACTACTTGGAAGACATCTATGGTGCGAAGTTGGACACCCATACTTGCTTAGATCAAAAGATATCGTGTTGACAAGGTATATAGCAATTTAACCCTATTTTTGACCGTATTTGACCTTGACCCATGACAACCACTTTCAGATGTAGCCATCGCCTAATGAATACATGTATGTTGTGAATATGGACACCCACGCTTGCTTAGATCCGAAGATACCGCGTGGGACCACTCACACAACGCATGGACGCCTAGCATTTCTATACCCCCCCTTTGTCAGCAGAAGTTGGCGGGGGACTAACTAGCATTTCTATAGTCCCCCTTTGCCAACGGAAGTTGGTGGGGGACTAATTAAAGATAGGATAGCAAACTAGTCAAAATTTTGACTATAGTAAGTAGTAGGAGTAGTAAAAACGCAAAGTTTTTAATCCGGTTTTTGGTCCCCGTGAACGGGGGTGGTGCACCAATATGAATAGATCTTCGTTTTGACAAAAACCCAAAACCAAGTCCTATCTTTTATCTCAATCTTATTTAGCTTGGTTTTTAATCCAAAAAAATTTTTCTATGTCGATTATATAAATAAAAAAGGCTTAATTATTCCCTCCCCTCAAAATTGAATAACATCTACCCATACTATAACCCATACTAGCTATTACCCATACTAGCTAGTGCACTGCAATAACTGTATACAGCACACGTAAATAGTTGCGTAACAAGCCTACCTATGTTTTCTCATATTAGAAATAGTCACAACAATATCAGGTGGTTGCACACTAAACCCTGCTCACTGAATAACATTTATTTACTCTTCTAAACCTGGATTATTCAACATTTTACTGTGGCATTTAATTCTTAATTTACACGCTGTTGATTTTCAATTCACCCATACCAACTAGTGGCACTTAGTACCCTGTGATGTGACTAGCACTAATGTGATTAGGCTGAGTTTTTGGAAAGATGGCAATCCAACAATACTGCTGAATTACAGTCGACTGATCAGGAGTCCGAAAATGGATTTTCCGAAATTTATTTTCCTGAATTGCATTCGGCGATGGAAACTCTGGATCCATATTGATTGGTCGGTGCATATTTTGTTGAAGTCCTGTGAAAACCACCACTGTTTTGACTGCCCATCCAATATGACATATAATGGATGAGCAAAACAACAAATCCTATCTTTTATTCTCTATATGCAGGGGCGGGGGGGGGCGGCCAAGATAGCGCGTTTTTGCCGTTCCCATAAGTTTAGCACGTAATCACTGAAAACTTGAATACAAATATTCTAAAGTCGAAAATATGTTTGATATCAATATTTTTTTCCACTCAAAATCCGTTGGAGTTGAATAATCAACTCCAAGTCCTAATATTTTTGGTATTAATAAGGAACGAGGGCGAATCCATTTTTGAACCGGGCTCGCTTGCCCTCATGTTCAATCGCAGAGGCACCGCTATTTATAGCTGCCTGACCCATGTACCAGGCCCGTTAACCCAGGTATCCCCAGGGTTAGCCTATGCACCACCGGAATATAATTCGTTGACCTGCAATGTTGCCATCCTCTCAAGTCCGGTCTTTAAAACGATTTGATGATAGGTTTTGCAGCACAATTATGCACCACCGATTAAAGCAAGGCAATTTAAACGGCCGAGGCTCCCGTACGGGAATTCCACTCGCCAGCTCACTGATCTATTTATAAACGCGCACAGTGACTTCAAATTCGCAGGTCACTGTTCAGCTCGTCCAATGACTCGTTCGGCCGTTTTGCGCTATGAATGAAGCTTGCCGCCACCGCCCTGCTAAAATGCAATCACATTGACTATTATTTGACACTCGTACGATCCATTGTACTGATTACCACCTGTTTAGCCTTACTGGTTATATGTGCTCAGCAACAAGGAAAATGACAAAGACAAGATGTACTTCTTACGTCTTATGTCCATCATCACCGGTAGAGCTCCATTATATTCAAAGCAACATCACCAACTTTGATAACGCTAGAACTAAGATATAATAAGGCTTTTCACACTGAGCCGGTGATCGATCGACTTTTGCGATCAATCGCCGTTTTTGAAGACTAGTGCAGCCGTTTTCTGAATACTAGACATGCATGCGCAATAGCGCCTTAGTTACGATGTAAAAGTTTTCCAAGAAAGGAAAATGAACTGCTGCTCTCAAGAAATACTTCTTTTTGAGGCATTTACGACAGTGGTTGTAGTTGACTTTTTAAATGCTGAGGTACATGGCCATCTTTTGAAGAGACATGAGAAGATTTCCAGAAAGAAGCGCCCCCAATTTTTCTCGAACCACGGTTTTTACATATTTGGAATGCTTATGTATTAGATCACACCTGAAGTGATTAAGCCGAATACGCCGTCTTTATGTAACGAGATGATGATTTAGTAGTTTCTGTCGTGCACGACAGAAAGTCAAAGCATGGTTTTCTATGGGGAACGATTACGATAGCAGGCAAGTTTAAAACAAGGTTTGCGGTTTTCTTTTGCACCTGTTTGTCCAATAAACCTTCAAAACGTTATCGGTAGGTGGTCTACAACCGATCCACTGAAATTTGAGAGAAATTTGTATCCTAAAAAAAATCTCCTCCTGTCACTTTAAGTGATATGGCTTGTCACCTTGGTTTGTTTCCGCACAGAAATTGTGTGTTTTTCGTTCATGAAATTGAACAGACTGAGTTAGGAAATTCAACATGGCGGATAGACTCTTACATAAGTGCATTTATTGGACGAATGTGTGCTGTTATTTGAGGAAGCACAACAGCGATATGTGTGTCAGAGTTTGCGAAGTATTATAATGAATTTGGTCACTGGTTTGAAGTCTACAGAAAGTGATCGATCGCAAAAGTCGATCAATCACCGGCTCAGTGTGAAAAGCCTTATTGTGGTGCACGGGTGGACGTGGAGAAATTATTTGGTCGTATAATTGGTGTAGTTTTTAAAACATATTTTGAAGGATTCTACAATGTGACTTGGTAATTTATTCCAAATAGGAATTGTTGAAGGGACAAATGTTTCTCAAGTACTTAATCTGAGAGGAATTGTTTATCGGTCATTGTAAGATGGGCAGTGCGTACCCACATGTACACATCACGTTAGATTGGACAGTGCAAAGAAAACTGATGTTTGTGTATATGTACTTGTGTGGATTAGCACATGCACACACAAATTGATATGTGAAAATCAGTAACATATTTAAAAATGATAAGGTATGTATATTACTAGCATGAATGTGTACATGTGTGCATTTATACAAGTGGCTAGTTATAATACAGAATATCAATTAAGTGTGTTTAAAGTATACACATCTATACATACTCGTGTAGGTTCACCAATCTATTTTGACAAGGAGAGAAATTAACAACAGTGTGAACTTAATAGACTCATAAAACATCAGTGTTGTTTTGAACTCTGTTCATTAGGTACTGCCAATGACTGTGCCCTAATTAGGAAACTTCTAACTAATTGCAATTTTAGCAATTATATCTGAAATAAATATTCAAAATAACTTGAAAAGAGTGGTACAATCTATGCCATTCATTGCCATTTTGACTATTTACTGATATTGTCACTGTATGGGGAAAACCTCCTTTATGCCTTTGACCTTTGAAATCCAAATATGGATCCCCATTTCCAAACCTCCTGAACTCCAATATCAAAACACCCTAATATGTTCACTCTGATTCATATTAATTTAAACTAAGGCATGGATTTTTTTTGAAGAGACTAAGTTAAAAGTCCTTCCTGCGCCAAACGGTGCATATGGCGGCGGCCGCCTGTATCCATTTCCATAACCGTCCGCCACATGTCTGCTGAATGCAATGAAACTTGCCGCAGGTTTAAGTCCACTGGTAGCTCTGCGAGTACAACTTCCCTTCTTTATTCTTCAATGCGGAGCACCTGACAAGAATGCAGTAGGTACCAATTTTTCAGTCTTTGGTATGACCCAGCCAGGATTCGAACCCACAACCTGCCAACTGTGAGGCAGGTGCTCTAACCACTAGGCCAACACATTGGGCACATAAGAGACTTTGCTGGAAAGAACAATTGTATCATCAGTTCTTCCACCCATTACAATTTTTGATGCAAAGTTTTGATGGGAAATCTATTGACACATGGGCCCACTTTTGCACATAGGAGGTTTGTTGTCAAACTTCAAATGCACATAGGAGGTTTTGACACATAGCCCACTTTTGCACATAGGAGGTTTGTTGTCAAACTTCAAATGCACATAGGTTTTTCTTGCCCAGTGACAAGCTGCTCACATATTTGTAGGGCATGTAGTCTCCTTGTGAAAATTAGGCCTGAACATACCCAGACAAATTTGGATGCTTAACAAAGACTTTCTTAATACCCCACCAATTTACATCATTCTTGTTTATGCTACTTTAGATATTTGTCATTTTAATATCAAAATCCATTTTATCAATTGATGCATATGAACAATTTGCACATACTTAGGTTGGTATTCTCAAAGGGAGTCTAACTTTAGACCCAGGTTTAAATCAGGGTTAGTCCTACATGAGTGGACCTTTTTTCCTCAGTCATAGATGCAACATGGATCCCGCATTTGCTGATGAGGTCAAAGGTCACATACCAAGGTCAAAGGTCACGTGAGGTCAAGTTGTAAGATAGGCTGAAAATGTAAAATTGACCAAACTTGAACCATAGGTGCAACATTGGATCCCTCATATGTTAATGATGTCAAAGGTCACATCCCAAGGTCAAAGGTCATGTGAGGTCAAGTTGTAAGATAGGCTGAAAATGTAAAATTGACCTAAATTGAAAAGTTGAAGTTCAATTGGAACCAAACTTGAATCATAGGTGCAACATTGGATCCCTCATTTGTTAATGAGGTCAAAGGTCACATGCCAAGGTTAAAAGTCAAATGAGACCTATCATAGCAAACTGCGACGGCAGGCGACACATGTGGTCCGAGGACCGATGTTTTTTTTCCTTTCAACATACTCTGAAGGTGTCGCATAACGGGTGAGAAAATTCCTCGTGGATGAGCCAGAACGGCCCATCCATGAGGAATTTTTCTCACCCGTTATTTTAAACTTTCTTAGTATGTTGAAAGGAAAAAAGGTGCACTCATGAATGTAGGACTAACCCTGATTTAAACCTGGGTCTAAAGTTAGACTCACTTTGAGAATACCAGCCTTAATGTTCAGACTACTTTGTCTTGTCACCATGATCCATGTGATCTGCCAGGTGCTGCAAGTTGTTAGCACAACTTACTTATGCTCTTGTGTGAGAGGGCAGAACTTGGGTTCATGTATACATGATGGTACCATATTTTTTATATGCGCAGATTACAAAAATATTACAGGAAATGACTTACATTAAATATGTAATCCTTAGTGGACCCTCGGCTGCTATTATGGTTGCAAGACCCACCACTAGAATCTTGTTCTTCTAGAAACTCTATGTCTTGCACTGGAATACATAGGGATGCTATAAAAGAGTAAATGCAAGAAGTAAAGTAAATCTGGGGCTTCTGCAAACAAATTCACTGAACTGCAGTTGGAGCCTTGATCACAAAACTTGCACCTTTGCCTTTTCTTCTACTTTTTTTATTGAAATTCATTACATTTGGACTAGCCCCCAATATAGTACAAAAATCAGTAAGGGAGACTGGGATAACAAATTACAAATTGTAGGTTTTTTGGAATGCTTTTGTTTTGGATTTTGTACGATTCATTATATTTAGAAAGTAAGAAGTTAGAGCTGGGTTGCTATGAAAAGAGAATTTCCTTTAAGATAGAAACAAAGTGCAAACTTTATTTTTAGCAATGTTTAAGCCAATTTTTGTTAATTAAAATTGGGTAATTTTTCAATCCAAATCCAAAAAAAATTGTGACCCACCTATTTTGGCAATCAGTTGTGCGAGGCCAATGTGAATTTACTATACAGCAAGAAATGTTTGCAAAAAGTTTTCTTTTCCTATGCTTTTGGTGGTTAAAGGGGGAGGCCAATTTAAGATATGAGTTTTCATTTTGATAGATTGGCCTTCACTCCAAAACCCCATTGTTAAGTTCGGGATGATATTTCCAATCCGTTTTGATACGAGAGCTAAAAACATGGATTTGGTAATCCCCATAGAGTAATGTGTAAAATTAATATTGGTCGCCCAAAATAGGACACATTTTCGCTCATAATTCCAACCAAACATCCCTTGGCTATAAGATCTACAGGGTAAACGGAGGGAAAAAATGGAGCTTTCTTATGATACCTAAATGTTGACCATTTCCGGTTCAAATCTGGGGCTTCTGGGGACTGAGGCTATTAGCGATCGGGCATCGGACCCTTTAATTTCAGACAGAGTGGCCATCTCTCTGTCGTTTTTGGGGCAGACTCCATCCATATCATGTTGCTGTGGGTAGAGGGGTTGTCGGCACTCCTCCCACAGAGTGAGGTTGTTTTACACTTCCACTATATGCAGTACCCCTTTATATACTGGGCGGGAGAGGCAAGTGAAGTAAAAAGTGCTTGTCCAGTGCATAACACATTGGTGACAGCAGGGCTCAAACCCACCACCTTATGCTTATGAGGCCAATGTGAACCAACTGCACCACATGCACCCTCAAATAAAATAAAATACCCAGTACCCAAACTCCTGTAGTTGTTGCTATATGAGAGTTAGAGTAGTTTCATATTTCTAAATTGAGAAGACAACTAACCATTACAAGCCTTGAAACAGCATCTTGCAGTGTTTTCTGTGACAAGTTATTGAAAGGCACGGGACACCTTGGGCTTTTAGTGCATATAGATAATAACAAGTCCTTCTTCTGCCTGGGGTATTGAACTAAAAACCAATGCATTCTCTTAGCTGGTACCTGACCAAGAAAATAAAGAGTGTATGAGTGTAAGAAGGTAGCAAATCTAAGAGCTGCCATGTGATGTATCTGTGTGTGCAGTTGTGTGCTGGATTGCAGTAGTTTCATTGAAATATGGCCTTGAGGCAAGACATTATGGTAGAAATTAGAGCAGGCTTTCCAGTCAGAATTGCTGTATCGCTAGCTTTTAGAATGGTTCAATTTCACTGTGCTAAAACAATGGAACCGCTGATGAAGAAATCTGGGCTAGAAGTATAGCCCAAAGCAGTGGCGTACAGCAGTGGGGGCAGGGGCAAGTTGCCCCCTCTATGCTCGAAAAAGCGGGACGATATGACAAACTATGCATTTTCATTCCCTCGTTTTCGAGGAATTTCGACCAATTCAGCCTAAATTTGGAAAATTAAAGTACTTCGGCTATTTTTCGCTACGCTATGTTCGCCTTTCATCAAATCAGACTTAATTTGAAACTAATCCCAGACGACTTATAAATTTTTGTCCCCCCTCTGGCAGGAGGACTTGGAAATTTTGCCCCCTCGGATCGAACTGCCTCTGTACGCCAACTGCCCCCAAAGTCTGGGTTTAAGTTTTAAGACATTTACTCCATTTTTCTATGCTAGACTTATGTACCCTGAAAACAGCAATATTGAACAATACTAACATCATTCCTGACAATTTACACACCATCAATGATTAAGCATATAAAACCTCACCAACTCATAAAAGCTATCACTGTAGTATTTAATATTAATTTTTAAAAGTTAAAAGAAATGGCTATGTTTTGTAATTTTCAATGTTAGGATATTTGTATTTGTTTAAAATCTTGATATCTTGTACAACAAATCAATAGTCCACATAACCCCATGTCCTGTCACTGCTCACTATCGCATACCTTCCAGATCTGACCTCGGTACACTGGCAATTTAACATGCTCTCCCTCTGTGGGGTCCATAAAATAAAGAAGATACACAAGACAAGGCAATTTACTTATCATGCAAATGACGTTCATGAACATACAACCTGATTTAACCGGTAAGGCAAAAAAAAATTTGTTTGATTGTCCTCGTCCGCACGACAGTATACTAATGGTCCCGACCATTTTACTTTTTCTTTTGGAAAAAGTGTTTTTAAAATAGTTGAGGGAACCCAAAAAAAAATTCAAACAAATGAGAATAAAATACAAACTGGGTCAAAATGCCTAAAATCTGCTGAAATAAAACTAGTAACCCAGAGTATTCTCAAAAAGCAGGATAAAAAGGGTTGTTATTGCCAGTTCGTTTCCTTTCTGAGAGAGATAGGTTCCATTCACCCTTGATATTTTTCTAACAATTCCTTTTTTGTAATCCTCAGGGTGTCTAGTGAATGAATTTTGATGTTCCCAAAATTAAATATTGTCCCATGGGGGGTACCTTTGGCAGCCTCTTGGCGGCCATCTTGATTCATGACAAAAATTGATTATCAACATAACTTTTTACTAGACCCCATAGGAAAACAAACTCCCAGCACTTTTTGGGGATAATTTGAGCATGAAGAAATCAATTGGCACCGGTTTCTTTCATTATTCAAACAACATTTAAAAAAGCCGAAATTCAAAATCAACTATCTTCAATAGGTTTGACTATGTAAAGGGAGCTTCTTTCTGCTACATTGAAATGTTAATTCTTGTTATATATTGTTACTATTCTTTCTAGATGCAAGAACTAATGTACTCTAGCTAGAACTGGTGTTGATGAACTAACAATCATACCATATTTTGTAGTGTAGCGGCGTCGATAAGCCCAAACATGCCAAAATGCAAGAGTATTAAAAGTTGGTGGCTAATCAGAGAATACTAGGAAACGGCCCCCTGTAAATTGTATTTACAATGCCTGCAGTATCTATTGACAGCATCTCAATTTTCATGCGTCAGTAAAAGTCCGGGGTCCCGCCACTGACAAAAGCTAACATAGCGTGTGTGATAGCGATTCATTGAACCTCATTATTCATCCTATCACGTGGGTGAATGTCACTGCCCTCTACACATGGATAGTGCGTCTGTGTCGCCAATTGAAGCAAAACAGATGTTTGCTTTCGCCTTAATATGTGGGAAACATGCTACCCGGCCTGTTGCACATATTCACACAGATGTCATTGTTAAACCAAAATCCTTTAACTTGGACAATAAGGTGAAGCCCCATTGTGCAGGGGCAAAATGCAACTTCCTGTGGTTTCAATCTGGCGCTATTCAATGGTGCGCCAGCCCGCTAGCCATAGTAGAGGTCAGTGGGCGATGTCTGTAATCACATTCCGGAGAGCTTTGCTGGTGATATTTAGAAACAATTGGCTATCACCAACGCTGCTACCAACACTTTAATTAAAACCAAGATCTTATTGCAATGTAGTTCAGCAACTACTGAAGCATCAACACACAATCACCTCTAAACAAACCACATTATCAACTGCTATATGCAGCTGTCCTTCCTAATGTATCCTTTTGTGGTAAAAAAGTGGAAAGAAAGTAGTTGAAATGAAGAGAGATGCATCAACTATCCCATCCCGGTATTCAAGGACAAAGGCAGAACATTAACGATCAGTATGGAAACATGAATGAGCCTTGAGTACTAAACTAAGCATTTCATCTACATAGCATGGTGCAAGGCGAGACCTGTTTGCAAGAGAGGCGAATTAGCAACAGTCCTGTCACACATCCTTTAACCTGAAGTACATGCGTGATAAAGCCAAGCACTACAAACAATGCCATTGAGACACAGCAGGAAATCGTAAAGCTGCTGTGCAACCTGTGCATCTGTTGTAATTTCATTCAGACAGAGTTATGGCTACTGACTGTTGTTTTCTGTACGTACAAAATTAAGAAGGCAATGGCTTCCCCAATCCCAGAGTATCAGAAGTGGGAAGCCTAAGGCCAGACTTGAGAACCACCGTATTCATGACTTGATGCTTTTGCCAGATTTCATCCAGGTGACAAATGCTAGTCTGCAGTGTCAGCATCTCTGTCGCAGATGTGGTTATTAACGGTCCCAGGAAATGAGATGATAAACCTACTACAAGCTTAGGGGCCATTCCATTCCAATAAACAGGCCAGAAAAAAAATACACTACCAGTGACATCATTGTTGAAACTAGATTTTCAGTCAGTGGCATGAATACATTCACACCAGTCACTTGGAATTTTCTATTACGCTCTAAAAAATCAATAGTTTCACTAATGATGTCATCACCAACCCAAATATTGAATTCTTTCTAGCCCCTCCTTGTAGACTTGACACAAACCACATCAATTCTATTTGCATTTCCTGGGAACTTTAAGCTGGCGTACAAAGATTAGTATGAGGACATGGCCCTGTTTCTTCGTGGTATTAATAAGGAGGCATCCAATAAGTCAAAATCACTTCCCTGGGCTCTTACACTCAACAACCTTGACCAAGTCACCAGGTGAGCTCCTCCCCTGAGCTCGTGAACTTTCTTGATTTCGTTATCGCTGGTGATGCAGACATAAAGCAGTGTTCTTCACCAGAGAGGACAAAATCCAGAAAGTTCTCGTGCTCACGAAGAAGTTATGGAAAGTTGAATATCAGTGAGATATATAGAGGCAGAGTCTGGAAAGAATATATGGAGGGAATCAGGAATGAGGAAAATGAGTGGGATCATAAGGTAGACTGATGTGGTGGAAGGGCCAGTTGAAAGGGTCAGTCAGGAAGAAGTGTTGAAGGGAATCAGAAAAATGAAAACCGGAAAGGCGGCTGGACCCTCGGAGGTGAGTGTTGAGATGATTATTGCGAGTGGAGAGATAGGGATTGGTGTGATAGCGGAGTTGTGTCAGAGAGTGTTAGATGGAGGAGGGATGTCGAAGGAGTGGGCGGTGAGTGTGGTAGTTCCAATTTTTAAAGGGAAAGGGGTGCAATGAGTAGTGGTGCGTATAAGGGTGTGAAGTTGTTGGAGCGTGCAATGAAAATTGTGGAGAGGGTCCTAGAGAATAGAATTCGCAGGATAGTGAAGTGGGTGCGATGCAATTTGGTTTTATGTCAGGGAAGGGAATGATGGATGCATTGTTCATTTTAAGGAGGTTGCAAGAGGAATATTGAGCTAAAGGGAAGAAACTGTATGTTTTTGTGGACTTAGAAAAGGCATTTGATAGAGTACCGACGAAAGGGATTAAGTGGGCGATGAGGCAGAGAGGTATGCCAGAAGCAATGGTTAGAGCAGTGATGAGTTTGCATGAAGGAGCAAAGACAAGAGTCTTTGGGTGTGCATTCAAAGTTCTTTACTGCCGCTGTGATTTGTGATTGATGTGGTTATGGAGAGTGCAAAAGAATGTTTGATGAGCGAGATGTTGTATGCTGATGACTTGGATTTAATGCGCGAGGGATTGAATAGGAAGTTTTGGAAATGGAAGAAGGCAATTGAGAGTAAGGGTCTCTGGGTCTGAAGGTAAGCCTTGGGAAGACAAAAGTGATTGTGAGCGGGGCGGGGTGGAGGGGAGGCGTTAGTGAGTAAGGTAGACTTAACGGCCTATGTGGGAAGAGAGTAAAAGCAAATTCAATGTGATGTGGGAAATGGATCCATGGGAGATACACAAAGATGAAGAGACTGACCCCAAATTTGGCAAGAGAATTTGTGTGTGGAAAAGTTAGAAAAGTTGTGTGATGAGGTGGAATCAGTGAAGGAGTTCACATACCTGAGGTACAGGATTAGTGGGGTGGTGGATGCGAGGCAGCCTTGACAGCTAGAGTGGGATATGGGTGGGTTAAGTTTAGGGAATGTCGAAAATTGTTACACGGGAAAAGATTTCCTTTGAAGATGAAAGGGTTGGTGTATAGGAATTGTGTGAGATCGGTGATGCTCTATGGGAGATGTGGCGAAAATGAGATGGGGGTTTTGAGATGGACAGAGAGAGCAATGCATGAGAGCGATGTGTGATGTGAAGTTGATGGATAAGAAGAAGACTGAGGACTTGATGCAGATATTTGGTTTGGAAGAAGCGGTGGACTGGTTGGCGAAGGCGAATAGTGTACGTTGGTATGGGCACGTGATGAGAAAGGCTGACGAGCATGTCTTAATGGCTTTTGAGTTTGAGGTGGGCGGTTTGAGAAGGAGGGGACTATCAAAGAAGACATGGAAGAAGCAAATGGAGGAGAAGAGTAGGCGGACTGGGTTGAGGATTGAATCGGTCGAAGTGGGAGGGAGAAAGGGCAATTGCTACCAGTGTGAGGTAAACCCGACCAACCCCGTTTTACGGGGACAAAACCGGATTTAAAACTTTGGATTTACTACTAGTACTACATGGGAGGGGTTCATCTGATGACTTGATCTCATGGCCATTAACTGTAGGAGACCAGGGAAGTCTCTTTGACTTATTGAATGCCTTGTTCCTTGATAATTCGACGAAGAAACAGGGCCACATTCTCATACTTGTCTTTGTACCCCTGCTTTTATGCATAGGTCACCGCATCTGCGTCAGGGATGCTAGCACTGTAGACTAGTTTATACATGATGCAGCCTTTGTCACCTGAATAAATCTTGGCAAAAGCAATCAAGTCATGAATATCGTGGCTCTCAAGTCGGGCCTTCAGCTTCTCACTTCGGTACTCTGGATTGGGAAAGCCATTTCTCTCCAACTCTTGTATGTACAAAATAATGCAGCCATGTCAGTAGCACAACCTCGTTCTGCCCAATAACTTGTCTTGAATGAAATTTAGAACAGCAGTGCCTTCAGACGCACAGCAGCTTTATCTCAATGGCATGGTTCGTAGCGTCGGTGTTATCACATATCAGTGCTGTACGTTAGGTTAATGGATGTGCTAGAGGACTGGTGGTAATTCGCCTATCTTGCAAACAGGTACGCGCCTTTTTCCATGCTATGTAGATAACATAGTTCTAGTGCCCAAGGCTCAATATATTTCCAACTAGTATCTTTCAATGCTCCGTCTTTGTCTTTGAATATGGGAAGTCGATGCGTCTCTCAGTCTTTCCATGTACTTTCCTTTCCAATTTTACATAAAAGATACATTCTGGAGGAAACAGCCGCATGGTGGTTGATAATTATGGTTTACGTGTACGAGAGGATTATGATGTTGAGGCTTCATTAGTTAATGCACTGCATTTCAATCGATCTTTGTTTTTAGTAAAGGTTTGGTAGCACCCTTGATGATAGCCAATTTATTCTAAATCTCCAACAGCAAGGCTCTCCGGAATGTGATTACTGACGGCATCCATGGGACAGGTTGAATCATGAGATTCAATGAGTCCTCTGTCACTAATGCTATGTAGCTGAGCCAGCTTGTCAGTGGTGGACCCCTGCAGCGTGAAACCTAGATGTTCAATACTACGTATGGAAAATACAATTTACAAGAGGGCGTTTCGGCAGTACTTCTAATTCGCCACCACCGTTATTACTTTTGCGTTTTGGCATGGTTTATCCACCGCTCCACTACTACAATGCTACAATTGCTAGTTCACCAACACCAGTTCTAATTAATACTACAATAAGTTCTGCACATAGAAAAAAAGTAAATACTGTGTGTCCCAAAAAAAACGCAACACTTGGTGGCAGGCGCCATAAGTTTTGAGCAAAAGCACGTAACTGCTTATTCTTTGTTGTAAGGCAATATGGGATTGTTAGCTAATATCTCTGAAAAGTTTATAAAGATAGAGTTAATATTTTTTAAGATATGACCCCAGAAATCAAGTAACCTGCATGACCCATTTAACCGAATTGAGGCGCTATTAACTACAAATACGGCTCTGTACATTTTGCGCCCAGAATCACGAATATGAATCTCTAAGTCCAACCACCATTTTCCAAAGACAGATGCTGCAACAAATATTAACATATGAATGTTTCCATTGGTAATATTAGCTAAAAACATGCATTTTAACGCACTTAAAAGATCAAATTAGGAATGTATGATCAACAAACTCTTCGTATTGTCCAAATAAGACTGCATTGGATTAGAGCTAATCATTCATCATCATTTTGTGACGACACACAAAGAGTTATCTTAACCCAAAATGTAATGACAGAATGAATATACTGATATTGTTAATGAGTTTTGTGTTGAAAACATAGGTTTTACTTTCATAAAGTTGAGAATGTAATATTATTTTCAGTAACAAGCAAGTTGCAGCCCAACGCATTTATCATTTTATGTAATGTGGGGTTTGTCTATGACTTAGTCATACTTTTATATCTCCTTGAAACATATTTTATCACCAATAAATTAATGTTTTATTATTATCAGTTAAATAATAATTATGTAAATGCAGTCATTTGACCCAGTAGAAGTTGTTCTGCAAGCAATTTAGGCAAGTAAATGTTTATTGCGATCAATATTGTATTTGCCATTCTGTTCTTCATTGCCAGTCTTGTGGTTAACCAGCTCCTCATTTTTGTAAAATGGGTTCTGCGGGTTACTTGAATTTGTTGGTGATCATATCTAAGAACTATTGACCTCTATCTTTATGAATTTTCAGGAAATTGCTAACAGTCTCATCTTACCCTAAGAAACAAAGAATAAGTAGTCACGTGCTTTTGTTCAAAACGTATTGGCGTCCTGGCCACAAATGGGTTTTTGCGTTTTTTTTGGACACACGGTAAGATCAATAACCTTAACAATATCCCTTTCTCAAATGTACCAAAAAGAGCACATTTTACAAAAAATTGTTGTATTATTTTTTTATTTTTCGCTTTTTATGTAATCCGACTTGTTTGAATCATGAAATAACCCTTTCAATGGATTTCTCCTGCTCCAATTATCCCAAAAAATGGTGCATTTGTTTTCCTATGGCGTCTAGTTCAAAAGTTATTTTTTATAATAAATCGTTTTGCACATCAGAATTCCAGATTGCCGCCAAAAGGCCAGCCCAATGAACCCCATGGGAGCAATATTAATTTTGGGAACTCAAAATTCATTCACTAGACACCTTAAGGATTACAAAAATGTAGGATAGAAAAAATATTCATGGGGTGGCATGGTAACCCTATCTCCCGACTAACTTCCAGCACAATTCGCAATAATTTCTCGCTAGCGGTATGCTCCAAGGCCCCAGCCATAGTGTATGACGGTCTGTGATTGTGAACAGACAATGGCTGCATGTTCTAGGTTCTGCACGCTGTATAATTTTGTGAGGAACTGTTAAATTTAGCGAGTTACCTTGTTTTTCAAATTGAATTTAAAACTTGTGTTCTGCACCAATGGGGTTGTTTCTCCAAGCTCTTATGGTGGCTACAAACTCTGTAATATATTTGTTTGGAAAGATCTCTGCCCGGTGAGAATTTGCATGCTTGAAACGGTGCACAGAATTCGGAACAAAACTATCGGCATTTTTGTATCTTTAGATGTATTTGAATTTTGATTTTGTTTCATCCGAGTGCGTTTCTGGTAGTACAATTTTATAAGAATGAAATCAGAATAAAAAAATGATGGTTTGATTTTCCTTCCAAAATTCACTTCCATATGGGTATGGTTGGGGGGGTGATCTTAGTGCCTATCAGGGCCCGTTCCCAAAACTTGTGCATACCCCTACGTGTACACTACGTCATGCGTATGTTCTACAAACAGACCTGTTTCAGAACATTTACAGCGCTTAGGACAAATTGGTCCACTCGTAGGCATGACTATATGCACGTGATTTACAACCAATGGAGTTTCGGGAAGGGACCCCAGTGAGGGTAGGCGACTGAGAGCTGAGTCTAGAACAGATGGGGGCCCCAGATGATAGTAATGGAATGGGTCTTACACGTAAATTAAAAATTGGAGGTGTTGTTCCACGATAATTGCGGTGTAGACCGTTCTCAAAGAGTAGGCCTCCATGTCTCGTCAAAGGGGGAGGGTGATGATGCGACATGCCAAGTACGCAACTCACCACAGCATTGTAAAAAAACAATGAACGGTCTCCTTGTGAGGCTTTAATTGTCATTCATGTTGAAAATTGTTGTATTAAAACATGGCAGTGCATGGCACAATCGAAATGTTGTTTATTACTATACCTCAGTTGAATGTGCTGCAATAATCATGTTACAAACTACAAAGTGGATAAATATTTTTTAAATTAAAAAACCAAACAATCCGAACGACCGACTGACCATTCTGTCAGAAGTCATCTAAGGACAATCAAATAATTTTTTTGTTTGGCATAATTAATAAATTTTGATGCATGTGAAACTTGATGAAATACTTCACTTTTTAACAATGTTAAAATTCTTTGATATTTTTGCAATTCTTTAGATTGAATTATAATTTATACCATTGATATTTCTAAATATTTTTTGAATGTTAAAAATTTATAGGAAATGTGATTAAAAGTCAACATTCCTATAAATTTTTAACATTTTTTTCTTTCTTCTTTTGTCACGACTTCTGGTGGAAATGCTACTACTGCCAAATGCTGCCATAAGAAACACCATCCAAGCTCATTTTTTTTTTGTTTTTATAGGGTTGTGCATAATTGTGATCGTGGCACATAGTGGTAGTGGTCATTGTGGCCAAATCTAAGAAAGCCTTCTTCTTCTTCACATTAAGTTGCGCTGGTCACAAGATTCCTCCACATGTATATTACCTCCCATTGCCGGCAGGGGTGTATGCAGGATTTTGGAATTGGTGGTCAGAAAGTGGTCATTTGGATCAAAATTGTCAATCAAATTTGAAAGCATTCTGGAATTGAATCACAGTCAGTTTCATCTGTCATCTTGCTAGCTGTCTTCTTGCTAAACAGTATCAAAAACAGATGCAGACAGTCATGGCTAAGGTCATTGTTTCTTTATTTCAATAGCTCTGATCCACCGCCCTGGGGCCTTTCAGAAGAACCATGACTCAGCGTCCCAAGCAATGTTGAGATTCATGCTCCTTGAGACACAACTAGTCTTTTTTTGGCCTCTGCTTCTCAAACGAAGCATTCTGGCAACAAGCTAGAATTTTGCGGTTCTCGGCTTCGCGCCAATACTCAAGTAATATAAGCTGTGGACCAACTGCATAAAAAACTTAATATTTTAGGACACACAACATGCATAACACACACAACGGATTGCAAAAGTGGTCCTGCCAGCACAAAAAAAAAGTTTGTACAGTACAACTTTTTCTAACTTAGAGTCAGTCAGAGAGAAACATGAAACCAACTTCATTTGGCTTAGCCTTAACCTTCCTGTTGTTTCTTACCTCTGATGGAATCTCATCTCCATTTGTCTCTCCATCTGGAGTTTATCTGGCAAGGCAAGGTCTTCTAACAGTGGTGTATAGTCATACCGAGAACATTTTCTGGGGGAGGAAAAGGAACAATTGTTATTTTATTGTTGTTCATGTTTAACAAGACCTCTGTCACAGCACAAAAAGCAAAGGTTACCTGGTATAAACAGGGTCGAATGAGCAAGTGAATTGGAGTATGTGAGTGATGTTTGAGTTTAAGTTTTGTGAGTTTATTGGTGAGTTTAGGGGTGAGTTGAATTTATTTGGTAGGTGAGGAGTGAATTTCATTGGTGGGTGATGATTGAGTGAGTGAGTGAGTGAGTGATGAGTGAGTGAGTGAGTGAGTGAGTGAGTGAGTGAGTCACACCACAAACATACGACTATTACACGAGTTTAGGGCTACATGCGTATTTTCATGAAATTCCAGATAGAAGTATAGGTATAAGCTGACACAATGGGTAAATTTGAATTAAATATTGAAATATTGATAGTTCATTTCATTTTCATGAAATTGTTAGCAATAACCCACAGCAGCGACAACATCACGCTGGGTTATGTTATGGACTGCCATGTTCAAATAGAGTATCTTCAACAGACTTTAGTAGGGTCTGTAAAATTCGATCCGGGTTTAAATAAAAGGATTTAAAAAAAAAATATGTGACCAGTTAGAAGGTTTTCTGTATCACGGTTTCAGGGTGGATAAAAGGAACCATTTTTGACCAAAAAATCCTACATGGTCTTCGATTTATCTGGGAAATTCGAACTAAATGTCATGTGTTTTCAAATGGCAGCAGTGCGTGAGCTCATGTTTGTGTTATCCATGCAAGCGGGAGTTGTGGCTGCTGTGCAATAAACCTCATGACCCTGATCAAAGAGACCTTAATTTTGTGTAATTTTTCAATAATGGCAATTCTCTCACAGCGCCTTTAATTTTTTTCAACAAACTTCCCGTAGAGTGAGCATTGGCAAATGGCCTAGTTTACAATTTACTTTACAACTTGCCCACCAGAATATAAACTACTGCATGAAACCTTAAAAAACATCGTCCTCGGGGGACGCAGTGTGTCGCCTGCTGCGCGGTTTGTAATGATAGGTCTCATTTGACCTTTGACCTTGACATTGTGACCTTTGATCTCATTAACAAATGAGGCACCCAATGTTGCACCTATGATTCAAGTTTGGTTCCCATTGAACTTCCAACTTTTCATTTAGGTCAATTTACCTTTTCAGCCTATCTTACAACTTGGTCCTCAATGACCTTAGGACCTTGGATGTGACTTTTGACCTCGTTTACATATGAAGGATCCAATCTTGCACTGTGATTAAGGTTGGTCCCAATTGAACTTCCAACTTTCAATTGAGGGTAAATTTTACAATTTGACCTCACATGACCTTTGGACCTTCGTATGTGACCTGTGAACTTAGTATGTGACCTTTGACCTAATCAGCAAATGCGGATCCCATGTTGAATCTACGAGAAGTTGTTTAAATCCATCAAGTAAGCGGATATTACAAGCAAATGTTACCCTTTTTACAACAAAAAACAGACTACATTCCTACAGGGGCCAAGTGATCCCGAGCATCGTCTGCCTTAAGGCAGGGACACAAAAATAGGAAATCGCTTGAGCTAGTTGCTAAATAAAGCCCGGATGGAATAGTTTAGTGCTCCAACTGTAATGCACAAAAGGCTACATCACAATACTTCCCAGGAAAAACCCCCAGAAGGACTGGACGCCAGGAAGGGGTACTCGACTGGGTTTGGTGGGGGTGAGGAGGTATGCAGCATGAAGACCAAATTATGGGATTGAGACTGAATTTTTGCCATTATGGGTCTTAGAACTTAATTTGAGAGCAATTTGGGGGTGAGCAGCATGAAGCACAAATCTTAATAGGGATTGAGAACTGATATTGTTGCTAAGGTTGGGTCTTCAGAACTTAATTTGAGAGCAATTTAGGGTGTGCAGCATGAAGCACCAAACTTATGGGATTGAGAAATGAAATTGTTGCAAACAGAACTTAATTTGAGAGCAATTTAATTGTCTTAAAATCTGAATTTTGAACCAAATTAGGGCATGTAGAGCTGAGATGACACAAAAATATTCCAAATTGGAATATTAGTTTTTTGGCAAATTGAGGGCTCGACGAACTGACAGCATTGCATGATAGGGGGGGGGGGGTTATAGGACACATCTAGTACCAATTGTTTTTTTTGTTTTGTTGTTTACTTACTTTTTTTTCCAAGTGGGTGTGGTGTGTGTTTTCCCAGTAGGCCTATCGCAAAGAGAAATGATAAAAAAATAGCTGAGGGTAGAGGCGCAATAACTAAGAACCGTTGAGAATTTCACTTTATTGGACATCCCCAATCCCCAAATCGAGACAGATCGTGTCTCCCCCCCCCCCCCCCGAACTTTACAGCAGGTCAAGTAGAGGGCGCGCTAACTACTCCCCGTCAATTTTCACTTCACCAAGGGAGGGTATACCTGGGCAATTGGACTACTTACTTTCATTAGGGGTCGAGATTGTTAACGTTGGATTCTATGGCGAGTTCCGTACAAAACTTGGCGGGACCCTTAATATAGTATGAGTCATCGTTTGAACCCAAATTGACCAATGGCTAAACAAGGATTTGCGGGGCTTGTATCTGGGAGGTTATCTTGTGATCGATATCATGAGGCCTTGTGTTCCCGTGTTGGCTTGCACAAAACCGTAAGTACCAAGCATTTTGAATAGTGTTGAAAAAGAAATCCCAATATTAATTTTTATTGAGAGGCAATTAATTTGCAATCGGTATTCAATCTTAGTAAGTACATTATTCATTGTATTTTGCGAGATTAGAACTGTATATGACTTGTATAAAGCGAGCAATCGTGAAATTCATCACAGCACGTTGACGGCATGTGCCGTAAACGGCCGCTGCGCGTAATTCTCAGGCAAGGACTCATATGACCATTGGCTTGTTTTTGATGAATCTCATGTTTTGGGCTGAATCGCTTCTCGCGGATGGTGTATGGGGGAATGATCTTACTTGTCAAAAACCTGACATGTTACGGCATCCTGTAAATTTTTCCGGGATCAATTTGAACAATTTTACGCATATTTAAAACGTTAGTTTTTCTAACCTCCCCCCCCGTCAAACACACAACGCAATGTGCTCTCCACGGCAGCTTACGCGTGTAACCCTCTGCCTTTCCTGATTCAAGCCCTTTTGATCTGCAAAACAGATATACACCGTGCATAGCCCACGTATCTTGCGGTATGGTACCCATACTACTACAACCTATTCGCTCGGAAAAAAAAACAGCGGAAACTCACAAACTTCACAGATTCAGTCACAACTCCACAGATTTAGTGCCTGTCCATGCTAAAATCCCCAAATTCCCAACCTGTTATTTTGCATGCAATTAGCTACATTTGAAACCGTATTCGATTTCAAGAATGAAGGACTCAATTTTCCGATAGGTAAAGGAAGAGAAACTTGCACGTAATTTACAATAAAATCACAGTAAAGGAATTTCGTGTAATATTACCAACTGATGAATGTTTTTATCTCGAAGTAAACTTGCATTCATCAAAGATCTGACTTATTTTCAATTAAAAACAACAATATTTTCGTCCATTCTAATGCATCCTTCAATCAATTGACGAGTCTAGCATTGTATATCTTATATTGACATTTCTTACTATTCGAATCCACAGAATGCAGATTACCTGACCTCAGCTGAAAGTACATAGTCGAGTGTTTTTTTCCCGAGGGGAGTGGTCACTAACTTTCGCGGTTCCCAACAAAACGTTAGCGGATCATAAAGGAGCCCTCTATTGAATTTAATACTTCGCATAAAAGCCGGTATTTGTAAACAGTGCCCTCTCTACATGAAGGTCTCTGAGCGTATCTTTTTGTGGTATAATGCCATTGTCATAAGGGATCTAGGCCTAATTAAGCTTAGTTACGGCGTGAATTGCGTCACGATATTAGAAATAGAAGAAAATGACAACAATAATAATAGATAATGATGAATAATACTGGGTTAAATAAGATGGGACAGCACACAAAAATAAATTTAAAAATGCAAAAATCAACTATGGCATAGTCTAGGGGGTCTAAAGAACTAAAGAGGAGGAGCAACCTGGGGGTCTTTAAAAGTGCACATACCCTTGCAAGGAATTCAAATAAATATTATTATTACACGTAAGCCACAATTCCTTTAAGGGCTGTTTTACAATCAGGGTACCTCTTGGCTGAACACTACAATGGGACCCATAAAAAATAATGTCTGTACTTTTTCATAAATGGTACTATGCCAACTTAAAGATAACCAAAAGCACTACATCTGCAAAGAAACCTTTTGAAATGCTTATTAAAAGGGGGATGGCCCGATATGAAGTTTTCATCTTGATAGATTGGTCTTAACTCCAAAACCCCATCTGTAAAGTTTCGCGCCGATATTTCAAACCGTTTTGATGCGAGAGCTAAAAATGTGATTTTGTAAGCCCCATAGAGTACTGTGTAAAATTAATATTGGTCGACCAAAATGGGGCACATTTTCACTCATAACTTCCAAACCAAATGTCCTTTGGCCCTAAGATTTCACAGAGTAAATGAGAAAAATAGTAGCTTTTTTCTGATACCAAAATGTTGACCACTTCCGGTAAAATCTGGGGCTTCTGGGGACGAGGCAATTACTGATCGGGCCATGGACCTTAATGACTAACAAAAATATGAACTTATGTATGAAAATTGCTTAAAATCACTGTCTTATTTGATTTAAGCTAATATTTGAGTAAATTCAGCACTGTCATAAAGAACATTTGGAACAACATTCAGCATTCAGGAATAACATTTGGAGGAAGGTAAATAATATCCAGAAATTTTAAAAGAATGTGACCATTTGGTAACATGTAATGTCAATTTGCTATTTAACGGTAAATTCCGGTCAAAAAAAGTCCTCTCCATATTTAGGCTAATAAAGCTTAAACTAAATTGACAGATTGATTTGTGATATTTTCTTTAAAAACTCTAGTTTAAGTTCTATACACTTGTAGTAAACACTTGATGGCTACCCATTAAGTTTCCTGTATGACATGATCAAATGTTAGAAGTCAGTGTATCGTCAAAATCTGTCCTTTCCGAAAATATGAAGTTTCACTTACTATAAAAATTGTTCCTGAATACATCACGCCTCTAAACCGTTTGGAAATAATACTCTGAATTATCTATAATATAAAAACATTAATACTGAAAATAATCAAAACACTTTGTTTTTTCACCCCAAGTGCAAATTAATTTAGTGTTCTGTCAAAAACTTGTCCTCTCCGAAAAAATGTAACATTTCATCAATCGTAAAAATTGTTCACGAAGATGTGACACATCAAATTTTGGGAATTATACTTCTTGACTTGCCTACAATGCAAAAACATCAATATTGAAAATATCATGACACTTCATTTTTCACCCCAAATGAGACAGCTGAGGTACCCTGATTGTAAAACAACCCTAAAACAACGGGGGCGGCATAGTTCAACTCCTCAGGCCAACTTGGCGGGGGGGGGGGAGGGGGGGGGTAGGGACAAGGCGAGGGGGCCAAGCAAGGCTGGGACAAGGCCAAAGGATGGGCCAAGGCAAGGCTGGGCCAAGGCAAGGCTCAGCTAATAATCCACTTATAATGCGCATGATTGAGCCACTCAGCATCGGTGATTGTTGTCAAGGTGCACTGGCACCCTATCATGGGCCACTGCCATGGTATGCTAGCAGAACATACTACATCGCTTAAAAAAGATTATATTGTAAGAGGAAGGTGGATTCTACGTTAGTGATGATTTCAAACTAATAGTGTTTCAAAGGAATATACCACAACCAGGAACTGTAATAATAAGGGGAATGTTGAAAAAATTGCACTAAGGAAACCATGGAACTCAAGAATGACCCTAACAAACCACCTGACTTTTAAATCTGTATATAATGAGTATCAATGGAATACATGACCTCCAAACCTTAAATATGCAACGCCCCCAGTTCTGTTGCAAATTTTTTTGTAAATTAAAATTGTAAACCAAATATGATCAATTCCAAAGTTTATTTGAATTGAGGTTATGTGGTTGCCATAATCAGCCTTTCTGGTGTAACATTATAGTTTACCAGCCTAATGAACACAGAATAAGAAAAATATGGATTTCTTTCAAAATTGATACAACCATACACTTATTTTCTACTTATTCATTGATTTAAAGGGGGGAGGATAGGCCCGATTTTTTAAAGGTTGCACGAGAGATTTTGAGACACCCAAAATATTTGTCATAATCTAGATTCATGTAGATATACACTTCAATAGATTTTTTACGTGTATTGGCTACAGAAATGTCTTAAAAGAGAGAAAAAAGGTGATTTTGATTTGCTATATTGCAATGTAAAAGATAGGCTGAATTTCGTCTTTGCTCCTTATACGAAATTAGAAATTTACAATTTTTTGTACCAAAAGAACATTTCTCAGCTTAATCGTTTTAGATGGGGATATTTGATGGCAAAGCTTTACATCAGACCAAAAATCAGTACTTTCGATTTTGTTAAGGGAACATGATATGTGAAATCTCTCGTTGCACCTTTAAGTCAATAAAATTTTCATCTTGCTAGATTAGCCTTCACTCCAAAACTCCATCTGTAAAGTTTCTTGCTGATATTTCAACCAGTTTTGAAGTGAGAGCTAAACATGTGATTTTGTAATCCCCAATTTTTTGTCATTGTGATTGATGTAGTCACAGAGAGTGCAAAAGAAGGTTTGATGAGTGAGATGTTGTATGCTGATGACTTGGTTTTAATGTGCGAGACAATGGAGGGACTGAGGGAGAAGTTCTGGAAATGGAAGAAGGCTTTTGAGAGTAATGGTCTAAAGGTAAACCTTGGGAAGACAAAATTGCTGGTGAGTGGGGTGTGTGGGAAGAGGGTAAAAGCAATTCAGTGTGGTGTGAGAATTGTGGGAAATAGATCCATGGGAGATGCACAAAGATGAAGTTTGCCAAGTTTTGGCAAGAAATTTTATGTGTGGAAGATGCAAGAAGGGAGCTGGAGGGATGGTGGAAACGGAGGAAAAGTTGTGTGATGAGGTGGAGTCAGTGAAGTTGTTCACATACCTAGGGGACAAGGTTAGTGGGGGTGGTGGATGCGAGGTGGCTGTGACAGCTTGAGTGAGGTATGGATGGGTGAAGTTTAGGGAATGTGGGGAGTTGTTGCAAGGGAAAGATATCCTTTGAAGATGAAAGGAATGGTGTGAGATCAGTGATGCTGTGCGGGAGTGAGACGTGGTGTCTGAGCAAAATGGTTTTCCTGAGGAGGACAGAGAGAGCAATAATGAGAGTGATGTGTGGTGTGAAGTTGATGGATAGGAAGAAGACTGAGGACTTGATGCAGATGTTGGGTTTGGAAGAGGCGATGGACCTGTTGGTGAAGGTGAATAGCGTATGTTGTGTTGGTATGGGGCCGGGCATGTGTTAAGGACAGATGACGAGCATGTCTTAAGAAGGGCTTTTGAGTTTGAGGTGGGAGGTTTGAGGAGGAGGGGACATCCAAAGAAGATATGGAAGAAGCAAGTGGAGGAGGAGAGTACGAGGGTTGGGTTGGGGATGGAAGATGCATTGAATCGGGTGAAATGGAAGGAGTAAGGGTAGTTGCTGCAAATGTGAGGTGAATTCAGCCACTCCCATCAGGGACAAAACCAGATTTAAAACTTTGGTTTTACTACTACATAGAGAACTGTGTAAAATTAAATTGGTCGACCAAAATGGTGCATATTTTCGCTCATAATATCCAAACCAAACATCCTTAGCCCTAAGATTTCACAGGGTAAATGAGAAAAATAGCAGCTTTCTTCCGATACCCAAATTTTGACCACTTCCTGTAAAATCTGGGATCCCTGGGGACGAGGCTATTAGCGATCAGACCATGGACCTTTAATTAGCTATGTCAGCCCTCTGTATGACATAGTCTCAGCATGTTTCAATGCTGGATTAGGTTAACCCTTCCACATTGGCCAGGCCTACTACAGGTTGGAAGGAAAGGACGCTCGTATCAGGAATGACTCTTGGAAGCATGTCCTGACACAACCCTCAAGTCAAAACAAAATACAAGTACATCTGCACAATTCTAACACATGTAACCTCACTGAAATAACCTGCTTTAATTCCTTGTGGATTTTTGAAAGTTCTTTTTGAGTCAGTAGGAACTTCATCAGGGCAGAATTTTATCATTTTGGAACTTACAGATCAACAATTGCTATCCAGGATTTAAGTTTTAAGACATGTTCCTATAATTTTGAAATAAAATAGACACACATATAACAGAACCAATACTGAAAAAACTTGCATTCTCAATATTATAAATTTCTCTCAAAACTGTCAAATAGTGTTATATGAGTTATGTATCACAATTAATCTTTGCTTTGCAAACAATGGGTCTATTTAATCAGTTACAGTCAATGCAAGCAAGTATGATTCATTGATTGAAAAGGATTGAACTTTGAACAGGATAGCTCATTGAACTGAATTGAACTTTGATCAGGATAGCTCATGTAGCAGAGTAACCTAGTGTAGCAAAGATGGCATAATCAGAGTTGTCAATTTATTTTTACTGCGATGTTCTTTCATCTTCAAAACAAAGCAACTACTATGCCCTGTTGTCCATCTATTTCTGTCTCTCTATTGTCTGTCTATCTGTCTGTCTGTCTATCTGTGCTAACTACAGATACTTGTATGACTTTATTTCTTATTATGCACTTTATACTGTCATTGCTTGTGTCTAATTTTCAGTTTTGTGTGTCTACTTTTAACAAAAGAAAAGACACAGATATTTGTCTGTCTGCCAGTCTTTCTGAGAGATATATCCTTATCAGGTTTCTGTACCTATTTTTTAACAACTTCTCCCTTTACATGCTAAATTTTGGTTGGGGTGGGTATGGGGGTAAAACAAAGAAGTTGCCAGTAAAGCCATTTACTATGCAAGACAGTACAAAAACAATATGGCCCGTATTCCAAAAAGCTGTTTAACAATCGTTTAACTAAATAATCATTTATCTTTGAAGTAGTGAAGTGGATAAGTAACAATTCATTAAAATTATGAAAAAGGATTGTCTTCAAGATAGTTTGTTAGGACAGAACTTTATCATTTTTTTGTATAATTTGACATTTAATGATTGTTACTGCGTTTTAAAAATTATACCTATCCAACCTCACTATTTCAGAGATTAGTTAATTGTTCGTTTAACTAGACAGTTACTATGTGCCTTTTTGGATTACGGGGCTATAATTCATAAAAACATTGTCTACAGCTTTATTTGGCTCAAAGAGGGATTGACAGGAATAAACCACAACACCAACAAATAAGCAATTTATAAGCACTTAAAAAAATGCTGTTCTGATCATATTGGGGATTCTCTTTGACTTACCAAACCCAAGGTGGTAGTATCAAAAGTTTGATGTTGAAAGGCATATTTTCTTCATTATCGTCTCTGAAAACCTAGGTCTCTTGAAGAAAAAAAAAATGGTGCCATTTTAATGGTCACATCAATATTAGGTTGTGACGACCAAGAAATTCCAAATTTTAGACCGTGTCATTGGTTTACCATGTAACCCAATATGTTGAAAATCCCGATTTTTTCTTATATGCCAACAAGCACACACATGCACACATCTTGCTAAGTGGTCTGCCAGCTTATGCTGTGGCCCCACAATAAGTGGTCCTTTGGTTTTATCAAAACAGTTTTCACCATCTGTGATAGTCAGCATGTAGCATGTACTCAATACTACACTGTATCATTAGGTTTCTTGTTATAGGCAAGGTTAAAAGAGGCCTTCCACTTGTTAATATGTGATGTCACAATGACGTATGCTGGTTATTCTGAAAGACCAATTTCCTTTCAAAATACTTGAAAGTTAAATGTAACGGGTGAGAAAATTTTCATCAGGAAGGGCATCCAGGGGGATTTCTCATCCATTACCGAGCACATTTGTAGAGTATGTTGGAGGGACAAGTCCACTCATGTAGGACTAACCATGGTCTCAAACCCAGGTCTCTAAAGTTAGTCTCCCTTCAGAATACCAGCAATAGTGTATATAGGGTGTTGCTTCTACCAACAAAACCCCAGGTGTCTTTCTCCAAAACAAAACTTAGCAGTACGTATATCACGTGCTAGGCTCTCATATCAAGGGAGACACTTAATTGGAAAAGCAACTTTAAAAGTGCAACAAGCGATTTTGAGGCACCCAAAATTGTGTCAGAATAGAATTTCATATAGGGATTAGGGGACACACTCAATAGAATTTCTTACCTGTATTTAGCTACAGAAATGTCTCAAAAGAGAGGAAACAAAATATGATTTGCTGTGCTAAATTCAATATAAACAAATAGACTGAATTTCGTTTTGCTCCTATACAAAAATAGAATTTCAAATTTCTGTATCCAACGAAACATTTCTCAGCTTAATCCTTTCAGGTGGGATTATTTTTGATGGAAAAGCTTTATATAAGGAACCAAAAAATCAACAACTTTCGCTTTTTTTAGAGAACCTGAGATGTGAATCTCTTGTTGCAACTTTAAGGAACAATAGGGTGGAGGGGGAAATGTTTTTGGTCAAAATTTACATAGCTTGCAGTTCAAAAGGAAGCATCTTTGGTTGAGGAGGAGAGTAAATTGTGGGTAAAATGTTCACTGGAAACTGGTGAGTATCACAAACTCTGTAAGGGTAAAAATAAATCTCAGAAATCCACTAAACATTTTAGCACAAATGTTTAACTCTGTAACTTGACTTACTTGTACAATAAGAGTGCTATAATTCCAATGACCACAATAAGTACAACTGAGCCTACTCCCACAAGCATGGGAATCTGCAAAGAAATTTACATTTTCACAAAATAATTAACTGCGACACCAACAACAAATAAACCAAGGCCGAAATAGTATTTCGCGATGCGTAAAATATGTCCCCGCCGAATGTTGCGATCACTAACATGCAATAAATGCAACTGCAACACCCCACCCCCTCCCCAACACCCCGCAACACCCCACCCCCTCCCCAACACCCCGCAACACCCCACCCCCTCCCCAACACCCCGCAACACCCCACCCCCTCCCCAACACCCCGCAACACCCCACCCCCTCCCCAACACCCCGCAACACCCCACCCCCTCCCCAACACCCCGCAACACCCCACCCCCTCCCCAACACCCCGCAACACCCCACCCCCTCCCCAACACCCCGCAACACTCCCCCCCCCCCCCTCCCCAACACCCCGCAACACCCCACCCCCTCCCCAACACCCCGCAACACCCCACCCCCTCCCCAACACCCCGCAACACCCCACCCCCTCCCCAACACCCCGCAACACCCCACCCCCTCCCCAACACCCCGCAACACCCCACCCCCTCCCCAACACCCCGCAACACTCCCCCCCCCTCCCCAACACCCCACCCCATCACCAACCCTCACCCACTCCCCTCTAGCATAGTAGTCTCATGTAGCGAAGGAATTTTGCCTATCTGATGTACTGTTTCAGAGATACAGCAATTTTGCATATTTAATTAGCTCATTTGCATACCTAAGCCGCATATATCACATACTTTCAAATTGCAACAAGATGTGCCCCCATGAATGGCTTTTCTGCAGCGCATGAAATTTTGAGTATCCAATGTACCGGTTAAAAAATATTAGCATGACGCTGATTTTGCATATTAATTAGCTCATTTGCATACTCAATTTGCCCGAAATACGCCCAAAATCTAATCAGGTCAAGAGCTCTTCAGCCCGCTTCCTCCACCAAGTTACATCATTATACGCCTTACGGAACTCCAGAAAACTTGTACACAGGCCTTGAAGGATATAAATTCTCATAATTATTATGCAAATTAGATACTTAATTAGCATATTTTACGGCCACAATCTAATCAGGTCGAGAACTCATCACGCTTCTTCCACCAAGTTGCATCATTGTGGCTCTTACGGAACTCAGATAAATCCGTATACAACATGGGTTACATTTTTGTCACGGACGGACGGACGGACGAACGACGGAACGACGGACGCTGCTCATTCATAGTCCCGTTCGAACTCGTTCGGCGGGGACATAATAGTGAATAAAATTCCTTAAAAAGGAAAGGGAGAGTCAAGAGGAAATCCGATGTAAATGATCTGAAGGTATTAGTAAGATGATAGATGCTTTATTTTGTAATACTTGAGCCAACGGTTCAGATGACACTCTTAAAAAATCTTAATTTCTTTTAGGCAAATCGGGGGGGGGGGGACTATGCTGTGGATCACGAAATACCCCCTTTTTCTTCTGCCAGCGAGATTATCCTAATTGACCAAACCCCATGCAGTGGTACTCGGTTCTTAATTGTGTGTACCCAGCCCATATATTGTTACACTTCTCAGGTGTTACTGATACTGTCTGTTGAGTTCAAGAGTCTCATATTTCCATACAAGGCCATGGTCAGTGAATAACATACCTACTTGCACCAACTAGTGATAGGACATCCTGCTTGCACTATATGAGAATAGTCCTAACCTAAAGGTAGCTATGTAACAGTTTTTCTGATGGGTTGGGGCAGATTGCAAATTTTGCTTGACAAATTAAACTGTAGAATGAATTCTATAGCCAATTTATATCCAAAATAATACTTCCAATGTTATAATATACAATTGTGGTACGAATTACATTGTATGTATATTTTAACATGATAGCATGGAACTATTTCATAGCAGATTAATATTTCATGAGTGGTAAACAAGCACAATTTTGTGACAGCAATGTATGACAGGTATTACTACACAAAAGTATTAGGCCTGGCACAGATAAGAAGTCCCTTAAAACGGAAGTATGTAAACTGAAGCTTGGTGTTCCATGCAATGTGATTTCTACTTCAAAATAATACCAGAGTATCAGAAAAAGTACACATGAAAACTGAAGGGTCTTTTGTTTCACAATAAAGGTTGATCATTATGATTGATGCCTTGCATAGTATTTATTAAAATATAGTGTTACAAAACTCAATTTGTTGTTTCAGTTCACAAATTGTGCACTAAAATGCAGAGGATTGTCCTTTTTAAGGGACGCCGTCTTGTTTCATTTTGATGTTATAAAACGTTTTCAAAATCTTCACTACCTAAACGGTTGGATTGCTTTAACTTAAAATCAGACGTTTTTGGGGCCTCAAGGAAACAAGAATGGCCGGATTTTGATGGGATCAGCAACCTTTAATAATGAGGTTCTTAAATTGGTTTGCTGCATGCGAGTAATGTTGAATAATCATAATGAAAAAATTTTTATGAAGTTCTGCTATAATTACATTTAGAGTTGAAAAGTGCATTGAACTTATTGCAGTTATTTACAGTGGGGCAGTTGTTTTATGGTGCAAAAATGATCGTAATGTAACAAGATGTAACTATGTCGTCACCCAGCTTTCATTTTTACTTGAATGTTCTTACCAAATGAAGCGACCGTTGCCCGGTGTATCCTTTTAAATCTTCTCACAGGAACCCTTAGTTTACCAACTATTTGCAATGATTCTTACCCATACATGAGTCTTCATGTAGAAAGCAATCTCTCCTGCCATCTTGCCCTTGTGTGTCACTCTCAATTATCACGTAGTTCTTATATAAATTACAAAAGATGAAGCGAAACATTCACCGTAAGTAGATTTCAATACATTGTGATTGGTCTTGGTCCTCTGCCTAGAAAAAAAGAAATCAAATTATCCCGGGGGGCCACTTGTATTCAAAGGTGGATATGACGCGTGAACATGGACTTTCAAAATGCAACCCTAAACATGTATTTTCACCGACTAAAAAAAAAGCTAAAACATACCCTAAACAAGTATTTTTATCGGTTTATGATACCCTCAACAAGTACGCAGTGCATTGAATCGCAAATATACTCTTTATTATCTTGCTTTGCTTTACTTCTCAAGTTCCGATTACCATATTTTTGAATGAATTTTGACCCCTGCTTAATGAGATATAACATGACAATTTCAGGGTTAAGAAAAAACATACCCTTTTTTCCATATTTTGCTGTTTTTGACACCCTAAACGATGTACGCGCGTACATCGCCTATTGGAAAAAAGACACCCTTTTAAAAGCGTTTCTTGTTCACGTTGCATCATATCCACCTTTAAATACAAGTGGCCCCCCCGGGCAAATTATCTAAACTAGAATGCCACACTTTCATGATGATTTATATCCCTCAGGTGTATAATGCCATACTCTGGCAACACCCATACTTCACATTGGCAGGTTAAACCTGTTTTACTTAGTCACCTTTTCAATGAAAACAATTAAAATTTGAGGGAACCCATTAAAAATAATATGGTCATTCTTCCCTCAGAACACCCATTGCCGTCTATTGCACATCGGCCGCTTTCCTCAGAGGAGATCGCCAAAAACCAATTGCTTTCTATTGCACTTGAGACATCCACGCACCTTAATACGAATAGACCATTTGCACGATCCCCACAATGCATCACGTATTGTTATGCCCATTCTATGGGCATAACAATGGCTCACCGGCAATGCATTCACTATTCAGTGATTGAATGCTATTGCACCTGCAGGCGCGGACTAGGGAGGGGGCGGTGGGGGCGCGTGCCTCCCGGTAATTCTGCAAAATCTTGCAAAATTAGCCCATTTTGACAAGTTTCAGCCTTCAGCCCCCCCCCCCCGGTAATTTTGGCGTTTTTCAAATCCTGGATCCGCCCCTGACCTGGGACGCGTCCAAAATGCAACATCATGAGGCCCTTATCAACATCGCCAACAAATCCCTCGCTGGTCTAGTGGTTAAAAATGCTTTGTAATCTCTACTGTCGTACTGATCGCAGGTTCGAACCCGGCCCCATCCTGCAGTGCCTGTTTTGAGAAATTGGTTTCGAATTCGGTCTATTCAAGCAATCTGCAATGAATCATGATTTTGTAGTGATGGTCATGATGGTTCTACACCTGTGGTGGACAGCTAAAGTTGGTTTTGATTTGCTTTATTTGAACAATGTCCTGGATAGCCTAACTTTGATGGAAGGTGATAGATCCCTTCCATCAAATTATCGCCACGTGTGTTCGTTATCTAGTATTGTCTGTAAACAGCTAGAACATATCATCGTTAGTAACATCCATGATCATTTGACAAGCACTCCCTTCTCAGTGATAGACAACATGGTTTCAGACATGGAAGATCTTGTGAAACACAGTTGGCTGGACTTGCAGATGATCTTGCCAAGGTTCTTGATAAGCGTGGTCATGTGGACATGTGCATCATGGATTTTAACAAAGCTTTTGATGTCGTTCCCCATCAAACGCCGCCTCTCATTCAAACTGATCATCTTTGGGCATCAGGCATAACATCAAGAAATGGATTAAGAACTTCCTATCAAATAGATCCCAAAATGTCATCATCGATGGGAAATCATCTTCAAGTTTGCCTGTTATTTCCGGGGTACCGCAAGGAACTGTCCTGGGACCGTTATTATTCCTTGCATATATAAATGATCTTCCTCAATTTGTCAAATCTGACGTTCGTCTGTTTGCAGATGATCTGATCCTGTACCGGCAAATTAATTCCATAAATGACTGCAACACTCTTCAATCTGACATAACCTCACTTTGTAAATGGGAGTCTACATGGCAAATGGCATTTAATAAATCCAAATGTTTCATCAAGCGGATGACACACAAGAAGAACTTCCAACAATATCAGTATTACATGGGTGATTCAATCCTGCAGGAGGTTCAACAACATCCATACCTTGGAGTAGAACTCTCTAATGATTCTCATGGGCAACACACATCACCCAGACAGTAAATAGTGCCAGTAAAATCCTTGGGCTGATAAAAAGAAATTTCTGGAATTGTTCATCATCTGCTTACAAAACCTTGATTTGGTTAGACCTAAATTAGAATATGCAGCCTCCATATGGGATCCACATCAAAAGAAGTACATTGATTGCTTGGAAAAAGTTCAGCGACGTGCTGCTAGGTTTGTTGTTAATGATTACCAGCGTTCAAGTAGTGTGACCGCTATGTTGCATGATCTTGGATGGAACACACTTGAGGATCGTAGAACCAAAGCGCCTGGTTACCATCTTTAAAGAAACTCATGGCATTATCCCAAGCAATATTCATCATCTGCTATCAGACCCTCAACTCGTTCTTCGCACAACTTAAATTACAAGATTCCCCAAACTCAAAAAGACTGTTATACTAGGTATTCACTCTATCCTCGCACAATCCCTCAGTGGAACTCACTCCCATCTGAGCTTAAAGACACTATCAGTGATTTGAAAAATATTTGAAATTTGCAGGAACAGCTTCAAAGTGAAGGATAAGTCTGCAGAATTCTCGAACGTTACCTTTTCCAACTGAAGTCTGAAGAATTGACAGAAAAGGAAGAAAACGACAGTGTTCCAAGATACGATTCCCCATTCAATTGCGTGTTGTAGTATGTGTCCGAACGGACAGTAATGACTAAAATTTCCGATTTTGTCCTTATTAGGTTGCTTCTGGTCTTATCATTTGCAGGGTATGTTAGGATAACCTGTACTTGTTACATACATGCAAAAATCTGATTTTTGATGATTTTTTCTATTTTCGGATTTAGCAAATCACTGATAGTGTCTTTAGACTTTAAATCCGCGCCTGACACTCACTCCTTCAAGCTACTACTGAAGAACATGTAGACCATGCAAGAAGGACTGCACGTCAACAGCCACTTTCGGGGCGATTTGTGCAGTAACCAACCAAGACCAAGTATATAATTTTTTAACTTGGAACTTGGATTGGTCGGAAGACTCAGCCTCAGGAAGTCATGGAAGTATTGTCAATCATGTCAATTTAATATTGACATTGTCAACACAACACTGACTGCACGTTGATTTCATGACTGATAGATCATTCATGTAATTTTGTCTATACTACCAAGTCTACACCATACACTTACTTTCATTTTCATGCCCTAATACTTGAGTACAAGAATTGGCAAATTCTGTAAATCAAGACTGCACATTTCCAAAATCCGTAGACACAACTTCAGAAGTTGAGTGATCCTGATCCTGTCGACTCACATGACTGCTAATTCGCACCTGCGCCCTCACCAAATAAACAAGCAGTATGTAACAAGAAGAGTCCTTAAAAAGGACAATCCCTGACAATCCGTCCAAATGAATTAGCTTACAGCCTGCTTCCAGCATAAATTGGGTTTGCCTAAACACTTTAGTAAGGTGTAATTCGAAGATTAAATACTGCTTTTAATTTCCATCACCCATATACGACTATTGACATTGTTTTCATATCTCTCCATGCCCGAAAAAAATCAATTTTAATTAGGCCCAGGAGTTATTGTTATTCAGAAAATCTTTCTTCTTTAAAGAGACATGAGGAGATTTCCAGAAAGAAGCGCCCCCAATTTTTCTCGAACCCCGGTTTTTTATATATTTGGAATGCTTACAAATGTATTAGATCACACCTGAAGTGAATAAGACTGAAACGCACGTCTTTATGTAATAAGATGATGATTATAGTTTATGTCGTGCAGACAGAAGTCAAGTAGGCCTATGGTTTTCTATGGGGAACGATTACGATAGCAGGCAAGTTCAAAACAAGGCTTGCGGGTTTTTTTTGCACATGTTTGTTCCCAATAAACCTCGAAACGTTCTCGGTAGGTGGTCTACAACCGATCCAGTGAAATTTGAGAAAAAATTGTATCCTAAAAAATCTCCTCCTGTCACTTTAAAGTCATAATCACATGAATGCAATTGGCCCTGCATTATTTCAAATGTAACTTCCTTTACTTGTTTACGTTACACAAGGTCACTTCCAGGAAAGGGCGGCCTAATTTTGCACCTTTGCATCTTTATAATGCATGAGAAAGGCAACGAGTGATTTTGAGACACCCAATATTGAGTCATAGTGATTTCATGATACGAACACTCAATATATTTCTTACTGGTGTATTTAGCTAATGACCATGTTTAGTTTTACGCTCAAACAAGCTTCACTAGCTCTCACTGAGAGCAATAGTTTATGTTAATTATGACAATGAGGAGCCAGATAATATGCGTTTTTGTTTATTTTTATTATTAAAGACTGACTCCAGGCCCTGGCTGACTCGGAGATTTCCCGACGAAAGCGCCCATTTACTAAAACACAGATTTTCTCAATGTTCAAGTTTGGCAAAATTTGCAAATTTCAGACAAGATAACCCTCGAATGGCAATTTCGCGAATTTTGTTCTTGAACTTGTGTTTTTATGATCATACTTTTTGGCATGTTTTTTTTTTTTCTTATATGGTGCAAATTTCAAGGCGAAATTCCTTTAAAAACTATCTTTTTTCAAGATTACAATATATCATTTCACATTTCGCACGTAGTACTAATGCTCTGTACAATGGGAATTTTCAAAGTTTGTTCTTGAACTTGTGTTTATATTGCTGATAGTGTGGCTTAATCTGAACGGCAATTGAGCCGAGAGCTAGAGGTCGACAATTGGTCCGAGACGTCATTATCCCGAAATCAGAAGAAGGTTCTTAAATCCGAAAGGTTTTATAATTACTCCGGAGAGATTACTCCGAAAGGTCGTTCCTCCGAATTTTCGGAATATCGACTTTTCGGAACGTTTCGGAGTTTTTAAAAAAATATTTCATTATTAAAACAAAACATCCAGCCCCTATAATCAATCCAATAACACTTAAAATATTACATTAAAGGTGCAACGAGAGATTTCAAGTCATCCATATTTTCTGTGATATGTAGTGATTTCATATAGATTAGACGATCAGTAGTTCCGACCTTGTATGTTGTTAAAAAAATAAATTAAAATGAAAACAAAAGGTGATTTGTATATGCTTATATTTCAATAGAAAACATAGGCTGAATTTCGTATTTGCTAACGAAATTAGAAATTTCACAATTTTGTACCAAAGAAACAGTTCTCAGCTTAAATCCGTCAGATGGGGATATTTTTGATATAAAGCTTTACACCAGCTCTAAAATCAGAATTTTCACATTTTTTTCGGGACACCTGTTATTTGAAATCTCTCGGTGCACCTTAAGGATGCAACGGATATTTCAAATAAAAAATAAATAACAGATGTCCCTAAAAATGTGAAAATTCTGATTTTTGCACTGGTGTTAAAAGCTTTCTCTCAAAAATATATCCATCTGAAAGAATTAAGCTTGGAACTGTTTCTTTGGTACAAAAATTGTGTTACAAAAATTGGGAAGTTTCTAATTTCCTATAGAATCAAATAGGAAATTCAATCTATGTTTTCTATTGAAATATAAGCATAAACAAATCACCTTTTGTTTTCATTTTAAGTTATTTCTGTAGCCAAATAAAAGGTATAAGAAATCTATTGAGTGTCTAATCTATCGCTACATTATCACGGAAATATGGATGACTTGAAATCTCTCGTTGCACCTTTAAATGTATTTAAATATTGTTTTATTTCTAATGATTGAGAACTGTTTATATTTTGCTGTCATTTTAACCGTATAGCCTTATCTCGTGGTCCTGTGAAAGTTATAAAACACATTTATATATCGTTATGTCATATAGGTTTACATAGGCAACATCGCAATAGAAAGTCCTTGTCAAGTCTGAAAGTATTTCTTTGGAACAAAAATTGTGAAATTTTAATTTTTGTATTGGAGTATTTAAGCAAATCAAAATCAGCTTTTGTTTATCCCAATCTTTTCCTAGGAGAGAAAAAAAAGTTCTGCAAAATCCCAAAAATATTATTTAGGTCTAGTTCTTCGCCCAATGGTAAAATATTACAGGTTTCAGGCATTTTGTTTTTCAATCCTTGTTCTTATAAATTGGGTTTTATATATAGGCCCTGCACCAATTCAAGTCTTTTTTCGGGCTCGTATACTGGCTTCGCTTTGTTCAATGCTCACACTTTTGTACAATGGTGGCAGCAGTGGGACCCGAGTCACCCGACACTCCATTGAGTCCATACAGCCATAGTGCAATACCAGCCTACGGCTTTATATTCCTGCATGCACATGCATGCTTTACAACTAAAATATTATAGCGTATTGTTACGGTTCAATGTATTGGGAGAATTTTGCATGAGAAGAATTTTGGGTTGAGACTTTAAAAATTACGTTCGTTCTCTTGTTTTAACGTATTAAAAGAAGCAGTTTTAAATTTTCTAGATTGGTCCGCGAAAATATTTCAAGAATAAAAACTCTAAAACACGTACGATAGCTTATAATGTACAGACAAAAGTCTGCAATGTTTCATTTTGCAACTTTTCTCGAACAAAATTTCAGGCTTTTACAAGTTCTTTTACATATCCCTTTTATAGTCTATAAAATCTCGAATTGGGGACATGACATGACATGAATACAGTGCAAACATGTGCACACACATTCTTTGTGTTCAGCGTTCGCCAAGGGCCCATTGAGAAGATATGCATACATTTGGAACATTTTGTGTTTGTGTCCCTCTTTTTCAACTCAATATTTTCAGTTATTTTTTCACTAGTTTAACATATATTTGCCGTAATATGTATCGATATATGTTGATTTGCTGTATACTTATATATTTTGATTTGTCGATATATTTGGAGTAGTTCTGAGCAAAAAAAATACGATTGACGTGACATTTTATCGGTTTAGTGTCATATTTGTGAAATTCTGCAAAATGCTGAAGTAATGCAAAAAAATGTGGCACAAATAAAAATATTTGAGTTTTCCCTCAATTATACAGCTCGATTGGAGTAAACATGTGATACGGAGACAAAATATGGGTCATGTTTTTGGCAGCATCAAGCACAAAAGCTGTTGCTTCGTGGCTACCATCTTGGAAATCTCGAGCTTGGCGGGTTGCAAGTTATGTGATTACAACCGCGTCCGCAATACCGTATTAAAGTCAATCGACACGCGCGGAATTTCATCTGAATCAAATCACAGCTTCGGAATTCATAGTCGAGTACACTGAACGTTCACATCAAGGCAAAATGTCTGACCCTGAATCAGCAGCTCCTGCCGCAGAGGCACCAGCCACAAAAAGCCCAGAAGAAGGCAAAGCCAAAGAAGAAAAGCATCTCCAGCTACTCATCCTCCATGCATGGAGATGATTGGTAGCAGCTATCACAAGCCTCAAGGAACGTAACGGCAGTTCCCTCCAAGCCATCAAGAAATACATCGCGCCAAACGACAATGGGACTCGAGAAACTTTCGTCTCACATCCGCAAAGCTTTGAAGACTGGAGTGAGTAATGGCAAACTCGTCCAAACCAAGGGCAAGGGAGCCAGTGGTTCCTTCAAAGTCAGCAGTGCGGCAGCAAAGCCAGCCAAGAAGGCCGCCAAGAAGAAGCCTGCCAAGAAGCCAGCTAAGAAAGCGGCTAAACCGAAGAAGGCCGCCAAGAAACCAGCCAAGAAGGCGAAGAAACCAAAGAAGACTCCTGAGAAGAAAGCCAAGAAGTCGGCGGCGAAGAAAGCTGCCAAAAAGCCAGCAGCAAAGAAGGTGGCCAAGAAGTCGGGCAAGAAGTCTGCCAAGAAAGGAAAGAAGGCAAAGAAGTAAATATCTTCACGATATTTCCAACGGCTCTTTTCAGGGCCACCCAACTTCCAAAAAGAGAGTGACATGTGTTCACAAATATGGCTATATATTTTTGACCTGAAATAATATAGGTTGACAAGGGAGTCTACTGAAATTTAACCAAATATTTTGCCTTCCATATTTTAAGCACTCGTGGTGAATGATAATTGAGATTTATTTTAGGAAATATTGTTTTTGGCTGTGAAATTCTATACAGACCCTTTATAAAAAGGCTTTAGTTGTATAGTTCAGACTGACACACACACCCTCAGCGTTGTGATCAAAACACAGCAACATATTGTGATTTGGGACCACACGACGGCAAACTATAACAAATCACAATTTACCCTTGGCCTTCATTCTGGGGTAATGAGAAAAATATGAACTTCTTTCTGATACCAAAATCTCGATTTTGATTAGTTCGCAATGCAACCCTAAATATACGAGCAAATCAGACGCATTCTTTTTATCGGAATGAATTCAAATTTGGCGGCGCGCTCTATTTTACCAATTAAAAACGTTCATCCACGGGAGAAGTTTCCTTTTTACTAGATTTTGATAAAAGCGGAGCTGAGGGCATAGGCGCGGATCCAGGGAGGGGTCGCCTCCGGTAATTCTGCAAATTCTTGTAAAATCAGCCCATTTTGAGCTATTTTGGACCAGTTACAGCCTTTCTGGCCAGCAACCCCGGTAATTTTGACATTTTTTCAAATCCTGGATCCGCCATTGGTTTTTTCTATAAGCCGGGGCTTGGGGCCAGGGCCGTACGCAGGATTTATTTGGGGGGGGGGGGTGCGGAACTTCGAAAAGTGGACCTTTTTTCAAAAGATTGGATCTTTTGGTAACGTGGACCACCCCTTAAAATGGTCGTTTTTGGACTTTTTCAACTTTTTATCACCAAAAAGTGGACTTTCGTGTCAAAATTTCCCTGAATTATAGACCCTTAAGATGAGTAGTAATTCCTCCCTTTTCATTTGCACTTCAACAAATTGGAAAGTCAAAACCTTTTTTTTTCAAAAAACGTAAAAAAAATAATATAATTAGTTTAAAACAAAATGAAAATACATGAATATTGAAATTTAATAAATTTCAACGAATTTGTATAGAATTTGACAGTGTAGATATTTATAAAGTTGACATAATTTGCCTGAAGTTGTCTTGCATGCATGATCATGGAAACATACAGGAATTGAAACCAAAGCAAAACAAACCAAACACACACAAAAATCATGTCAGATACCTGAAGGGAAACTGCATTAAAGGTGGATAACGGATCATATATAATCCAATTTGAATACATGGAAGCATACCACTAAACACATCTGATAATATAACAAACTTTGAGTTAAAGTCTGACTCAGAGATTTCGAAATATTATTTTTTTGTGTAATAATGAAAAATAGTCAACTATAGAACTAAAGATAAACCTAAAATGCACAATTCCGAATTTGAGATGAATCGGATTTTTCGTTTTGATGCAGTAAACATTTATGTGTAGCATTACGTCCATAGGATACTGTGTATACCAGTAACAAAAATTCCGGATCCGGAATTTTATAACAAAGTTGTGATTTTCTATATGAAGCAATTTCACACAGTGATTTATTAGTATATGGACAAGCATTATGTACACGCAAAAAACACGATTTTTTTTTTGGAAATTGAGGATGCCCTCCTCAGGAAAACTCTGAGTCGGGCCGGCCTTTAAATCGGTCCAGCCGTTTGGATAGTAGAAGCAAAAAATGTGTACTAAATTGGGTCGAAAAGGGTTTGCAAAACCAATGGTCCCGTTTCTAACTTATAGCTGAAAGTACCATCTTTCCACGGAGTATATGTATATAGACTATCAGCTATCATATAACACATACAAATATTTACTGCACTATTTCCCTCATGAGCAGTCAATATTTGTATACTATCCATGCTACATTTGGTCACAATTCTCACAAGTTTTACATCCAAATTTGTACAGCACACGCCTCAATTTGAGTTTCATTGACTTAATAGATGGGTTCTATTACGGCTCTTGGTTCTAATGATTATGCAATCAAAAGTTGAGGGTCCTATATCCAATTAATTCGGAAAAGTTCAGTTTACTTGAACCCACAAAAATAGAATTAAATATCACGCTCGCAAATTTTCAATAAAATATAAAACAGCCTCAAAAGCAGGTTTCTTTCCTCCCAACAAACATTGCCTCGGACGTATTTGTTGTTGTTGTTGATGATGATGATGATGATGAGGATGATGATGAGGATGATGAGGATGAGGAGGATGAGGATGATGATGATGATGATGAGGATGATGATGAGGATGATGATGATGATGAGGAGGAGGAGGATGAGGAGGATGAGGATGATGATGAGGATGATGAGGATGATGATGAGGATGATGAGGATGATGAGGATGATGATGAGGATGATGAGGATGAGGATGAGGATGATGAGGAGGAGGATGATGAGGATGATGAGGACGATGGACGGAGGATGGAGGATGAGGATGATGATGATAGAGAAATACAAAAATACGAAAGTTAATGATTACATGCATGCAAGAAAATAAGAACGATAATAATAATTATAGCTAATAATTATCGGTAACATTAATATCAAAATGAGTTACTGTGTATAAACAAATTAATAACAATATAGGCAAAACATAATGTAATAACAATATTCATAATAACGATAACAATAATAATAAAAACATATACAATGGGAGAACAGTTATGGTATTTCCTATAGGAAAAAGACAAATGGGAATTCATTGCAGTAACTGATCAAAAAAATAGTAATAAGAGAAAAAAATCAAGTTTGTTTCCAGTAATCCAAAAACCTAAATTTATTTGAAATGCGCTTTTTATTTATTTTTTTATAAGGGGTTTTACCCAGAAATGGCTCAAGTCGGCCAAATTCTCTGTAAATGAAATAAAAAACAAAACGCTGTACTAAATGGCCCAAAATCAGCCTCTGCCTTTTTGTAGTGAATCCATAATTATTTGTAGCTAGCCTCTGCCTTTTTGTAGTGAATCCATAATTATTTGTAGCTATATTTGTTTTTGTAATGAAATCAATCCCTGGGCTTATCTTTCCTATAATTTCCGCCATAATTGCAACCATAATTCAGCATTGGCAAGATTTCCCGCCGTAATTAATTGCAAAATGCTGAATTCCGTGATAAACCCTTTACATATTTTCTATAAGAAAATATCGTTGTAATTCTTGAGAAAATCAATACAAAACCAGCGACTGGACTCTGGCAGAGACTCTGGCTAGGGATAAACGCCCTCTTTGTCGTGACAAATATTTCTCTCACGTCCGGGTTTCTTTTGTGACGCACATGATTGTTTCTTGGGCAAAAAATATTTTTGCCGATCGTACACCTTCAATGGAAGCCAAACCCAAAACAATCTATATTCGCAACAAAAATATGAATACTTTTTAAATAGAAAATTGTGACTAAAGGATAGCTAAACACAACATTTATATTTACAGCACTAGACATGTTTTAAACATCTGCAAACAAATTTGATTGAATTCTCTGCCCCAAAAATATGGGATACACTGAATAAAATTCACAGAGCCCTTAGAGCATTGCTTTCGAATCAGGTAGGATTTTGTGTTTTGTAAAATATGGATGGAGAGTATACCAAAATAAATTCAATAAATATTTTTACAGGTTTTGTCTGTATATTTTTACAATACTAGTAAACTGTCAATTTATACAAATGCACAAAAAGGTGGTCTGCATTGGTGAACAGGTTTAGTAAAGCTGGAGTGGTCGTCATTGCTCTTTTGTTCTCCCAAACTAAAAGCTAAATAGCTCGCCAAATACATAGGCCCAGTGTTTTGATTTTTTTCAAAATTTGTGGGCAGAATCGAATGATTTGGTAAAAAATTACAATATTTTTATAGCATGGAGGTAGAAGTTTATAGTGCATCAATTAGCACGTCAATTAGGGGGCATGTAGTTCGCAATGCAACCCTATTAAAATATACGAGCAAATCAGACGCATTCTTTAATCGGAATGACGTCATCACGGTAGAAGTTCCTTTCACTTGGGGCATCTGGTTTGTGTCTGGCTGCTATTTATTTTTATTAGTTTTCTCTACTGAATGTGCACAGACCATGACTCCATGATTAATCTAAACAGAATAGGCCTACTATTAAATTACACTACTTAATTATTATAAATTGAACCTTATATGCAAATACAGTAGTGCACTTATCATCATCTCTTTTTAGAAGATTTGGTGGCCCTGGGAAGAGCCGTTTAGAGTGAGCTGTGAGACCCACTTTACTTGGAGGTGGTGTACTTGGTGACAGCCTTGGTACCCTCGCTGACGGCGTGCTTGGCAAGCTCACCGGGCAGCAGAAGACGGACAGCAGTCTGTACCTCACGGCTGGTGATGGTGGACTTCTTGTTGTAGTGAGCCAAACGGGAGGCCTCACCAGCAATACGTTCGAAGATGTCGTTGACAAAGCTGTTCATGATGCTCAGGCACGGCTGAGAATACCAGTGTCGGGATGCACTGCTTTCAACACCATTGTAGATAGAGATGCCGTAGCTTTCCTTTCGGCGTCCGCGCTTCTTTCCTGCTGATCCAGGCTGGGCGGCCCTTGGCCTTCCCTGCTTTTTTCGCACCTTTTCCACTTGCTTTAAGAGCCATATTTTTCTGAATAACGCACACTAATTAATTAACTTAGTACTAGTATAACTCCAGCGAGTAAATTGCAATGTTTTTTATATGGTTTTATATGTAAATTGGGATTCCTACTGTGGATCCTGGCCCGCCGAGGTTTCGTTTAGCTACCGCCTACTACTATAAAACCTGGTTTTCCCAAAGTCATTACGACCAAATGACATACATAGTATATAGAGCCTATACCCCGGGCCAAAGCTGATCGTATTTTTACAGCTGGCGTAGCTGATTGGTCAATGTTTCACAGACTTGATTTCTGTAGAATCCTAGCAGTTTCGTATATAAATCTGAATACGCTTGCTTCTGCACAATATCTCAGAATTCTCCATTCTACATTTTGAGGTTGGTTGTAATACAAACTGGAATATGTCTGGAACTGTAAAGGAAGGAAAAGCAGATCTAAGGGCCAAGAGCCGATCCGCAAGGGCTGGACTACAGTTCCCCGTCGGTCGTGTGCATCGTTTCTTGCGCAAGGGCAACTATGCTGAGCGTGTCGGTGCTGGTGCCCCAGTGTACTTGGCTGCCGTCATGGAATACCTCGCTGCTGAGATCCTTGAGTTGGCCGGCAACGCTGCCCGTGACAACAAGAAAACCAGGATCAACCCTGGGGGTCACTTGCAACTCGCCATCCGCAACGACGAAGAGTTGAACAATCTCCTCAGCGGTGTCACCAGTGCCCCAGGGTGTGTTCTGCCAAACATCCAGGCTGTACTTCTCCCTAAGAAGACCTCTAAAGCAATGCGGTCTTGGACCAGCCTGTAACAAACGGCTCTTTTCAGGCCACCCAAACTTCCAAAAAGAGTATTGCTCATGTCCAGCTCATCACACTCAGTCACACGCTTAAATATTATATTAACATACAAGTTAATTTTAAAAAAGTTTAATCGAGGTTTTTTCATCGTTGATTGTTAGCGTATAAAGGGATGCACCGCCAGGCATGAAAAGGGCATATTATTATAGAAAAGTTTATGTTAACAAATCGTCCGTCGCTGTAAACTTTAAGGCAAAAAAACAAAACAGATGTTCCTAACAAGAGGAAGATACCAGTAGCTTCCCCCAATGCATTGCTCCATTGGCAGTTTTTGTTTAGGTTATCATGTGAATCGTTAGAGATGAAACACTCGTAAAATGCAAGTTTGTGATCAGTACTGTCAATTTCCTATGTTTCCTCACACGATTCACATCATACTGTTACAACAACCTCCATTGAAGCAATGCATTCTGGAAGCTAACTGAAATTCTCTATTGTTTCCTAACAGCACTAAATTCATATATATTTGAGTCTATGGTTTCTATCCATGTTAAAGGTGGCAACGAGAGATTTTGAGCACCCAAATATTGTGTCATAATAGTAATTTCAATTAGATTAGACACTCTCAATAGATTTCTTACCTTGTATTTAGGAGTAGAAATGTCATTAAAAAGGAGCAAAAAAGGTGATTTGATTTGCTTATATTTCAATGTAAAACATAGGCTGAATTTTGTATTTTGCTCGCTATACGAATTAGAAATTGCACAATTTTTGTATCAACGAAACATTTCTCAGCTTAATCCTCTCAGATGGGGATATTTTTTTGGAAAGCTTTACATCAGGGCAAAATAAGAACTTTTGATTTTTAGGACACCTGATATGTGAAATCTCTCGTTGCACCTTTAAATATCTTCAAATAAAAATTAATTTTCAGAAAAAATGAAAAGTAAGCCAAATTTTTAAAACACTTGCCTCTTTTTCGTAATTCATTTTATAGCCGATGAAGAAAATATTCTGTCAATTAAATTAACACTGACCTGTTGACAAAATGTAGAAAATTACTCTGTAAAACAGCGAATTAGTGATTTTCTACACACATGACCACGCGCCATTACCATGAAAACAAACAACGATGCCTATCTGTCAAACGTTTTAACTGCTTGTACCCCCTTACCCCTGAAAATTATGTTGCCTATTCCTCCCCAGCCCAAAAAAAAGCTTGGTATTCCACTAAAACAAAGAGTTGATCACCACTATTCTCTGAATGTCAACTTTTAAGCAACAGTAGCCTATCCAAATATTCGGTCATAAAATTCAGCATGGACCCCCCTATAGAATGGGGCAAACAGAAGGTTGTATATTAACGCACCCGATCTCTTAGTCTTAAAATGTTCACTTTTATATGTTATGAATTACAATTAAATCATTGTAAACATATGAAATAATTTGCTTGGTCATTTTATTAATACAAGTCAATGATTTTCAAAGTCATGATTTTCCATTTGTTCTATTTAAGAGTTTAAACCTTATATTTTACCGAATGTCTTTATTCAGTGCTTATCCATTTCTTTTGATCTATGATTGTTTGCATTGGTTTTAATTATTTATGAAATGTTGAAAATGTCTATTGTGTCCAATGTGAATGTGTGTTTGCTATCCTTTTAGGGGACGGCAGCACCATTAAATATCCAGGGGGGTTAGGAAAGTTTTGAGAAATAAAAAAATTCACCCTTAGAGTGTGAAAGAAAAAAAAAAATTCAACCCTTAGAGTGTGAAATAAAAAAAATAAAAAAAATTCACCCTACGACTGTGAAGAAAAAAAAAAATTCACTCAGAGAGAACAAGGAAAAAAAAATTCCCCATTTAATCATTGTAAAAAAAAAAAAAAAAAATCACCCGGCCACAGAGGGTACAAAAAAAAATCACCCTTTATCATTGGTCGTTCGGTCTTGCTAAGTTATCCGTAGAATCTGCCTTTTTTGCCAAAATGGTGCACGTTTGGTTGAGCAAATTAGAAATTACAAATATGTTTACCAAGCAATGGTCGTTTTTGCTAATACTGTTGCTACATTTTTTCAACCGACCTAAATATTTTTTTTCCACTTTTGGCAGTGACATCGGGGTCTGATCTTGAACCTTTTCTTAGGGCACACTCTATATTTGATGCAGCCTTGTCTCCTGATATTTTGACCTCTTTTTTTTTTTATTGACCGGGCACGTCACATCATAATTCGGAAAATAAAAGTGTCACTGGTAATTGTCACCAAGGTATAAGCTTCAAATAAAACCTGAACGGGGAAAGTCCTCTTTAGTCTATGTTTAGCGCGCTCGCTAGGGTGATTTTGGAAAATATGATTTTGATTTTTCATGGGCCTACCCTCTCATATGTAGTTATAGGTATAAATAACATTGATTTTCGTAAATCTTTAGAGGGTGCCACTGGACCTCGAAGTTTTGGAATGTAATGTCAATGGGTTTTTGGACCACTTTTGAAACATCAAAAAAAGTTTGATTTTATTGAAGCTACTTCAACAAAAACTTGACATCAGATAGATATTTTTTGTTTTAACACTCTGTGAAGAAATATTACTTTTTTGAATCACTTTGATTGGCCAAAGAAATGCATTTTGTCAAAATTCATCATCATGTTGAGCAATCAATTCACAGCCATTAAATCAACAGGCCAGACAAGCCGTTGCATATTTTGCAGACTCACTCATCAGTGCAAAGTTCTTTTGGCAGAGTAATGTAAAACCAATTCACTATCGAAGTGGACGTAATAGCAGCAACCCCGATCACCCTACTGTTGCTTTTCGCTCGGGTTTCAAACTGAAAAGTCGTGACCCGGGTGACCAATAACCGATGTATGACGCAACACTTCGATGATTGAATTAGCATTATGCACTCTAGTATCATTTGCGTATTTACACCATCGGGGGTAGCCCCGATTCCACGCTCTGAGGGGCCGAGTCGGCTACTTTTACCTCGTATTAAGTTGTCAGGTTGTCCATTTTTTGCTATCGCTCATAGGCAGGCTATCTTGTGGGACATGAATCGAGGTTAAACGTAGCTCCGACTCGTGCCCGTCAAAAAACAAACAAAAATGAGTGTGATCGGCCGCGCTCCTAATGGTGTAAACACGGCTATAGTATGGTACACGGAAACATCTCAAAAGGTACTTCAATGTTCATGGCAGCAGATTAATTATTTAGGATTTGTAATTGATTTGTAATTCAGAAATCATTGATCAGTTACTCATTTGTAAAGAACATTGGTGCAAACCATGGGACTGGTACATTGATAGGTCTTTCTTCTTGTGTTCAATAGTATTACTTGAATACAAACGCATGTTGATGCTTGAGTGTGAACAGTACACCACTTGTCTTGGGTGTTAACGGTCCACATGGGCAGGAAAAATATTCAGATATGAGATGGACACTTAATAAATTCTCTTCCACAAATTTAAAAACAATGGGGGTCGTTACAATTAGTAACAAAAGAGAAAACCTAACAATATTTATTCCTTGTACGCCTCTCTTCTCAACCCAAGATGCTGGACATTACTGCCACATTTTTCAACCTTGAAAAGCATGCATTCAGCAGCTCACACACACCATTGTATTGTGTATGTGCTAATCCCCCTTTTTATCCAGATCATGTCTTTATAAAAAGCCTGCCCTACATGCGCCTTGACTCCTGGACTTAATACTTTTGAATTGTGTAACACAGCTTTCTATATAAACTATCAATTCTCAATTCTGTCAGGGGATTCACACCTTGATTTCAGGCGAAATTGCCATATTGCCACAAACTCTTCTACTGTTTTTACAATACATATAAACATCCAAATTGTTTTCCAAATTTTATGGAATGGTTTCAGTAAGGGTCTATTTTATTATGTCTGAATTTTTTTTCATGCCATTGTGTCCATTTCAAAGATCTTTCTCAGAACAATTTTTAAATAATCATATGAAAAAAATACAGTTAGTTATCATTAAAAAATGTGAGATCTGACATCTTATCTTCTCCAAAGCTTCTTTAGGGAATTTATGAAAGTGATTAGCCAACAAGGTGGGTTTCATTTGTAAACACGAATAAACACACAATGAAAATAATCCTGATGTCCTTTTTTGATTATGTTCAATGTGTTTGTGAAAAGTTCTGCTGTTATTTCGCTTGAAATATAGTGGTACTGTGGTTTAAGGAAAATTTCTGTTTCTTTACTTTCAAATATCAATGCACTGTATTTTCACCAATACAATTTTTGAACAATGTGTGGGTTTTTTTTACAGTGAATGGTGAAGATGAAAGAAAATATATTAACTATTCTAATGACACCAATGATCATGTGTATTTACAATTACTAGGTGTAAAGAACAGAATGTTTTGTGGATTAGGGGGGTACATTTTATTTATTGTCCATCTTACAAAATTGGCAGTTGTCCAACATGGTAGGGAGGGTTCCTCCATCACCAACACCAGACCCCCCTCTTTCAAAATGGAGCCCTCCGCTCAATCAGTCGTTCAAAAGTGAACCTCTGGCTGGCCATACACCCCCTATTACAAATTGACATCAATGATTTTAAAAAAATTGTCCACCCCACTTGTAAAAAAAAAAAAAATCACCTTGTGGCGATAAATAAAACAAACTGTAATGATTAAAAAAAAATTCACCCCCAACGTGTAAAGAAAAAAAAATTCACCCCCAATCTGTAAAGAAAAAAAAATTCACCCCCAACTTGTGCAAAAAAAAAAAATCACCTTCTTATCAGCCGAGAAAAAAAAAATTCTCTCCAAACTAAACTTCCTAGCCCCCCCCCCCTGGATAGCTAATGTGCGTCCTTAGATTTATTGAAGTATGATTATATGTTTATATGTTAAAAGGTCGCCTGGGTAGTATTTTGTACAATCCAATTTTTATTTCTATGTTTTTTTTTAATTATCCGCCATTGAGCTTCATTTTCTTAATAATGATTCCCGCCATAAGGCCTGATTGCAACCACTAAGTGGCAGCATTGGTAAGATTTCTCACGAGCAATTTAAATCAAATTTTGAATTTTTTATGAGCTTCGTGTTATAAGATTCTTTTATAGTTCTGCACGAGCTCTGACAAAACCAGGCCCTATAACGCCCTCTTCGTCGTGACAAATATCTCTCTCACGTCCGGGGTCTTTTGTGACGCACTAGTTTCGTTTACATTAGTGTAGCCTGTGGACGTATACTGCGAATATTAAATACTCTGTTCACCAAAATATATTAACAGATTAATTAATTTCAAAATTAAAGAAATTTTTAGATTCTCTTGGCCCTCCTTCCTCACCTTTGGGGAAAGGTACATCTATTTTGATGACCTCTTATAGGGTCTATTCGTGTAAACTTAAAATGGCATCATACCATTGTTTCTGATGCGGCTTGAAAGTTTTGTGGTGTTTAAGCATTTTTTCAGTGAAAACGCCATAATTTTATATTGTCATTGGTAAAAAAAATAAAAACACCCTCCTCCGCACATTGCAGAGGCCACTTCTTTTTTGCTTACGAGAACTGAAAGTTTTAAGGGGCCTTATTATTAATTTATTTATTTTATTTGTTGGCGAATTGCGCCCAAGATTTTCCTGTACAATTTTACAATTTAAAAAAAACACTTTTAAAAAAAAATTCCGTAAATTTACGGAAATTCTGGCAAGCAGAATTTCCAGACATTTTTAGGGTAAATTTTACAGATTTCTGTCAATTAACTGAACGTTGACAGTATTTTACAGAATTTGTCTCATATTACGGAAAATGTGTATTTACAGAATTTTTCCTTAATTTAAAATTTACGGAACCATAAAAAAAAAGTCCGGAAATTTTGCTGCCAGAAATTTTGAATATTTCCCCGTAATTACTTTTATGTTTTTTTGTTTTTTTTATTTTTATTGTTTTCTAAAATATTTACGGAAAAATCTGTTTCTTAATTAGAAATGTTGAACAGTGTTCCATTCTCAAAATAGTGCTTCCTACAACAGGACGAGGCATTTCTTGAGTAAAAGCAATTGGGTTATTGTTTTTAGATGAACAAGTTTTATATGCTAAGCCATTCCAATTTATTCAGAATTTATGCCAATTAATAGGCCACTTCCCCTAAAAATTAGCTTTGGGGACGAGAAAGATTTGGAATCAGCGAAAAATTTGCATATAGAAACACTATTTTCAATGCAGTTTAAACCAGATTAATTGAGAGCTCAAAATTGCCTTCATCAACTAGTTCATTTTTGAGAAACTGGAACCAAGTCCTTCAGTATTTTTACAGCCGATCGTCACTTACAATTCAAATTCTAGTATTGCAATTGACCTATTTAAATTCAGTGATCTTAGCATTTTTTTTTTAAAAGTGGGATGGCTCGATTTAAGATATGAATTTTCATCTGCTAGAATGTTTGGCCTCCACTCTAAAACCCATCTTTAAAGTTTCGCGCCGCTATTTTCATCCTTTTGATGCGAGAGCTAAAAACGCGATTTTGGTAAAGCCCCATAGAGTACTGTGTAAAATAATATTGGTCGACCAAAATAGGGCTCATTTTTCGCTCAACTCATGAACCAAACATCCTTTGGCTCGAATATTTCACAGGGCAAATTGAAAAATAGAGCTTTCTTCTGATACCGAATGTTGACCACTCCGGTAAAAATCTTGGAGCTTCTGGGACAAGGCTATTAGCGATCGGGCCATGGACCTTAATTTGGTGGCAATTTTTTTTTTTTGCAGCTGAGGGATGGAATTAATTTTACTTATTTGTTTGCTTACGCTAATACGGTGGGTCCAGTTCTTTTACAAAATATTACCATAAAATATTTTTGGGCAGACTCTCAATACAACCTATTTGGGCAACATACGCATGTGTAGATTTTCCTTATTATATGAGTTTTTTTACTGTTTGCTCCTCTGCACAGACCATGTCACATAGAAAGATATTAGAATGGACAGTATATTCGATTGTGTTCACTGACATTTTTTTTTTAAATCTAAACATAAGACAATTTTTACCTACTTAATTTACATATGACAAATCTTTATATGCAACTAACAGTAGTGCATTTTAAAATCATCATCTCTTTTTAGAAGATTTGGTGGCCCTGAGAAGAGCCGTTTTAGAGTGAGCTGTGAGACCCCACTTTACTGGAGTGTGGTGTACCTTTGGGTGACAGCCGTGTACCTTTCGCTGACTGCGTTCTTGGCAACTCCCGGGCATCAGAAGACGGACAAGCTCTGTACCTCAACGGCCTGGTGATGGGTACTTCTTGTTGTAGTGAGCCAACGGGAAGGCCTCGCCAGCCAAGTAACTTTCGAAGATGTCGTTGCCAAAGCGTTCCATGATGCTCATGGCACGGCTTGAAATACCAGTGTCGGGATGCACTGTTTTCATCAACACCTTTGTAGATGTAAATGCCGTAGCTATTTCCCTTTTTCGAGGCTTCTGCGCCTCTTTCCCGCTGATCCAGCTGGGCGGCCCTTGGCCTTCCCTGCTTTTTTCGCACCTTTTCCACTTGCTTTGGGAGCCATTTCTCAGTTGATTTCGCTAAAATCAATTACTAGTACATAAAAAGTGAATCGCAGCGCTGTTATATATGGATTTGTATGCAACTTAGGGATCCTACTGGGGATCTGGCATGCGAGTGGCATTTAGCCACGCTACAAAAAACCGCTGGAATGCGCTTGCTACCAAAGATTTATTACTGACGCAGGGCGTAGCTGATGGTCATGTTTCACAGACTTGTTTTCTGTAGGATCCTAACAGTAACAGTTTAGTATATAATGGGAAGGACCGATGACCCACTGTTGTAATGTGTTTTTTTTTGATGGTTTTTAAAGTAGTCTTGTAAAAAATTAAAAACTGAAAATAATTCCAAAAAGAGATATTGCATGTGTCCAGCCTCATCTAAATAACATAGTATTAAGAACGCTTAATTTTTAATTAACATTTTTCATAAAGTCATTTGGTGTTCATTCAAAATGCAAGGGTATTACGCCATGAGGATTGTGGGGGAAATCCAACAAAACTTCCTTCCCTGAATAAAGGCCATGAATGTGGTAATACTGGAAGAGGTGACGACATGTGTTTTTCTATCAATAAAATGATTCTTGCAGGTTACATTTTTGCAATACTTTCTATCTAAAGAGCCATGCTGGCGCTACAACACAAGAGTTGGAATAGGCTTGTTAATTAAACAAAAATTAAACAAAGATGAATTAAATTAAATCAAAACACTCTTGTAAAAAATCAAAGTCAATTGAGGTTGTAAAAAAAATAACACGCCACTATTAAAATGGATATAATTGTTATATTATAGGATATTTTCCTCTTAAAATTGAAAAAGTGATTTAAATCAGGTTTGAAGTAATGAGATCAATTACCAATAGATGAATAGAGTACCTATAGACTCTTGATTCAGATAATCTGGTTAAAATACACACACTGGCCCAAAAAATATTGCCACATGCAGAAAAAAAACAATTTACGTTTGAAAAAAAATGTTTAAAAGGTACAAGGAGGTTCTCGATTACACATAAAACGTAATTTATTCAAAGTTATGATTCTTAAAAGGTGCTGTTTCCCAGAATCAAATAGGCGCAGAAAAAAACGTTTAAATTGATTGTCACGTTCCATAAATTATGGGGGTAAAGGAGCCTGGCTAATGATAAACTTGCCGATTGTACCCAGAAGGAATACGGCACAGGAACGTCAACATGGCTGCAAAATAGTCGCTAAATGAAACTGTACGGGTTTGTTAGGGTATACTGTGAAATTTTTAGGGCGAAAATCGACAGTGGTTGTATGGACCGGAAATGAGACAAAGTCAATAAAGGATGGGAGAACGTCGATCACTGTTGGACTCTGGGAAATTTAATGCCAGGAAAAATGTTCACGTGATTAACTTGAAAACAAAATTTTTAATCGACATTTTGTCATTGTTTAGTTTGTCATGCAATGTGAAAACGTAATTAGGCATGATTTACGTAAAACACGTGATTTATCATTCGGATTGCATTTCGGAGTTGTCTAGAATTTCCCGAATGTTTCAAAGACCACTGTCTTCCATTGACCTTATCTCTTTCGGTCCAAACAACCATTCCGATTTTCTCTGATAAACATTTAAGTAAACACTAACGAACCCAAACAAATCATTAAGCGGCTATTTTGAAGCCAATTTCTTTTGTTTCTGTGCCTGTATTCCTTCTGAAGTGCAATCGGTAAGTTATCGTTCGCAGTTTCTTTAATCCGCCATATTTAGGAAACATGACAAGCAAAATCAAACGTTTTTCGCCCTCTTGGATCCTGGGGGATGACACCTGTATTAAAAGCACAACTTTGACATTCAATACGTGATGTGTGGTCAAGAATCCATGGTATAATTTGAAATCAATTTGTGATTATGAATTCGTTTTCTGTATGTTGCAATACTTTTGGCCAGTGTGTGTACAATGTAGCCTATGTTAAAAACCATTGTAATTTACGTTAAATCAATATTTAAGAATTTTGGAAGCTGATTAGCAAATGAGTGGTATTTCAGGTCAATTTTTGTGAAAGTAATAATTGGAAACTTGTATCATCAGTTGAGGCCCCTGGATGCCAGTTATGCTTTTTAAAACTGAAAGACAAAACAAACTAGGCAGAAAAAAATAAAATAGACAACACATTTCTCAAAATTAAAAAAAAGTTGATTTAAATCATTGATTTAAAAAAATCAAGTGATTTAAATCGCCGATTTTAATCAACGTTATTTAAATCAAACAACCCTGTAAAGCACTTATTTTTTGTCAGAATTTCTACACTTATTATTTCTTGTCGACCACCAATTATGTCAGAAAACGACGTATATAGGTTCCCTCAATACTACCGTTTAAAAATTCGGTGTTAAAAATACTTGATTGAAAAAATGGAAGTAGATTTATTCTTTGAGGAAAATCGCTTTTCATTTGTGATGTTTATACCTAACACATTTGGTGAGCTGCTGTGAACTGTATGATGCTGGTTTTATGTGTACATTGTTTTAATGTTTATAAATATCCCACCTAGTTTTTCGTTTGGGGAAACAAATTGCAGGAATTTTAATGAAAATTAACATGTATCAATTTAATTCGTACAAATGACACTGAAGATGTTCTTTCCAATCTTTCGCAATCGGTTTTGGGTCAAAACATAACATTATTGATTTCGTATATTACATAGTCATGTGTAACATATTACATATTGCTCAAACACAAACCAGCATCTCTTCTTTTTAGCCAAGTATAGTTACCTGCATAATCATTTAATATGCAAGTTGTTGCATGGAGCTTTCAGCTGGTAGGCTATTTGCATATTTTGCAATTTTGGTTTGCATTTGTTTACATGCAACCGATCATTGCGGACCTCCGAGGAGTTTTATACACGCCGCAGAGGGCGTTCATCAACCTGCTCTTCATAGACATTTATAAGCGCAAAAGTCCTACTTCCAGACTCTCGGAGGCACCGTCCCAACCCAAACCCAATAGTTTTTTTGGTTCAACCATAGAGCCAAATAAAAAAAAATGTAACCAATGCGGTCCTGCATCCTCGACTACGGCAAAAATCGGTCAGAAGAACCACTGACCCAAGGCCCATGTTCACAGATTTGGGTCAAAAGTCACATTCTTTGAAAATCTATAAATTGCCTCTTGAGCCACTATCAATCACTATACTTGGTCAGAACTACTGACCCAAGGCCCATAGGGGTGTTCACAGATTTGGGTCAAAGGTCACGTGGCCGGTAACGGGGCATTCTTTGAAAATCTAAACAAAAATTGTGAAATTTCTAATTTCGTATAGGAGCAAATACGAAATTCAGCCTGTTTTATATTGAAATATAAGCGTATTTTTTTTTTTTTTTTTTTTTTTTTTGGTTTGCATTTGTTTACATGCAACCGATCATTGCGGACCTCCGAGGAGTTTTATACACGCCGCAGAGGGCGTTCATCAACCTGCTCTTCATAGACATTTATAAGCGCAAAAGTCCTACTTCCAGACTCTCGGAGGCACCGTCCCAACCCAAACCCAATAGTTTTTTTGGTTCAACCATATTACCTCTATGGTTCAACCATAGAGCCAAATAAAAAAAATGTAACCAATGCGGCCCTGCATCCTCGACTACGGCAAAAATCGGTCAGAAGAACCACTGACCCAAGGCCCATGTTCACAGATTTGGGTCAAAAGTCACCTGGCCCGATTAAAAGGGCATTCTTTGAAAATCTATAAATTGCCTCTTGAGCCACTATCAATCACTATACTTGGTCAGAACTACTGACCCAAGGCCCATAGGGGTGTTCACAGATTTGGGTCAAAGGTCACGTTAACGGGGCATTCTTTGAAAATCTAAACAAAAATTGTGAAATTTCTAATTTCGTATAGGAGCAAATACGAAATTCAGCCTGTTTTATATTGAAATATAAGCGTATCAAAATCACCCTTTTTCTCTATAAGACATTTTTAGCCTAATACAAGGTAAGAAATCTCAAAGAAGATCCGAGTGTCGAATCTATATGAAACTGACACAGTATTTGGGTGCCTCAAAATCTCTCGTTGCACCTTTAAAGGGGCATTCTTTGAAAATCTATAAATTCTTGTGCCACAAATCAGTTACTTGACTTGGTCAGAAGAACCGCTGACCCAAGGCCCATATGGGGTGTTCACAGATTTGAGTCAATGGTTACATGGGCCGATTAAAGGGACATTCTTTGAAAATCTATAAATTCCTTCTTGTGCCACAAATCAATTGCTATATTTTTGGTCAGAATAACCGCTGACCCAAGGCCCATGTGTACACATATTTGGGACAAAGGTCACATGGGCCGAGTAAGGGTGCATTCTTTGTGCCACAAATCATTTGTGGCACAAAGAATATGGAAGCTCAACAAGCGGCTCTTGTTGAGCTTCTAATGAACCCAGGAGAGTTATTAACAGAGCTCTAGCTCCTCTGCCTTTGTATTTATATACATATATCAAGTGAAAGTTTGAATATGTAGTACTAGTAGCAAGGATCATTGTTGATATGTCTGTGGTAAAGCAGGGTCTATGATTTCTAACCTGTAAAAGTCCAATTATTTGAAATACAGGAAAACTTACAAGTTATATTTTCCACTGAAAAATTGGCAGAAAAGAGAGAAAAGTGTTCAAAGATACGAACCTCCATGCATGAGGCATGAAATTACGTGTTGTAGAGTATCTCATATCTGATTTTGTCCTATTATTAGGTTGCTCTGGGCGTTTTATAACTTCCCGGTATAACTTGCAGCCTTTGAACGATATGTTACTAGTAAGTATAGGATATCCATATACTCAATAGACATGCAAAAATCTTGATCTTTTAGAATCAGCAAGTTTCTAAAAGATTTAACCCTCCTTAAATACCTAAACAATGGTAATTAAGATTGAAGATGCCAAATTGGAAATTCGCCCAATCTTATACGTATTTGGTATTAGTCTTAAAGACATGAACGAGCACATCGTATAAAATATGCCTCCTATTCTGTATTGCATATCTTGACTTGAGGCCCTAATTATATGTGAAAAATGGTCAAAACATCACCCTAACTTAGTACAGGGAACCTTTACGTCGATTTTTGACATTGGTAGTGGGCACGACGTAAATGAGGGTGATTCGTAAATGTGAAATGCAAAAGATTGATAATGACTCGTCTGACATGCCCGAATTTCAGTATGACTCCGGTGTACTAACCCTAACCTAAGGCTAAATTCAGTGGAGAGAACATGGGGAAATACGGCATTTTGTGAATTTTATGGGGAGAGGGTAAAGAATATAGTTTGACACTCAATCATACAACACTGAAACAGTGACACATGGACCATTCTCTCTTTGGAAGTTTTGGGTGGCCCTGAAAAGAGCCGTTGGTACATGGCGCGGAATGCCTACGCACGCTCGCCACGGATGCGGCGTGCAAGCTGAATATCCTTAGGCATGATGGTAACACGCTTGGCGTGAATGGCGCACAGGTTGGTGTCTTCAAAAAGACCAACCAGGTAAGCTTCGCTAGCTTCTTGGAGAGCACCAATTGCTGCACTCTGGAACCTAAGTTCGGTCTTGAAGTCCTGGGCAATTTCACGGACCAGACGCTGGAAGGGCAGCTTACGGATGAGAAGCTCCGTGCTCTTCTGGTAACGACGGATCTCACGGAGAGCGACGGTACCGGGCCTGTAACGATGAGGCTTCTTCACGCCACCAGTTGATGGGGCAGATTTGCGAGCTGCCTTGGTAGCCAGCTGCTTACGTGGAGCCTTTCCTCCAGTTGATTTACGGGCAGTTGCTTTGTACGAGCCATTTCAAATTACGTATAGTTGGCTTCCACACTATTTCTAAGCAGGATCAAATTGAAAGTGCGAGATCGGTGTCGATGAACTTCTTTATATACCTTTATTGCGGACGTGTTTGTAATCAGGTGATCAGCCAATCAGAGCATTTCGTATAAATTGCTTTTTTTTGACTCGCGTTTCCCGCTAAGATTTTTTTAAAGGTCCGTGGCAAAATAGTCTCGTCGCTCAAATAGCCTCGTGTCCAGGACCCAAGCGCCAATAATACTAGTAATAGCTTCGTCTGATCGTATTAAAGCGTCTCCAGGACTCCCATAAAGCTCCAGGAATTTATATTGTCTATAGTTTGTGTCATCTTAAGTTGAAGGTGACGTCACTACGACTTTTATGTTGCGCACCCATGAATCGCGCGCGCTATGCTTGGAATCAGACCATGATACGCACGCGAATAAAGGTGGCACGATCGAGACGCTAGTAGGAATGCAAAGACGCATAATGACGTCACCTTCAACTTTAGATGAGACAAAGTATACTACCACTTTTCTCATTTACAAATTACAGGGGCTTAGCCAGGAGTGTAATTTGACGGGAGACTGAGACTGTCTTTGTGCCCTAAATTTGTCCAAGTTAGGCTGATTTTGCACGATTTGTCAAATTTGACGGGGGGGCTAGCGCCCCCTGATCCCCCTCCCTGGCTACGCCACTGATTTACCTTGTCAAATCTACAACAATTCAAGTTTATTCAGCAAATAAAGATCAAAGGCACTACCAATCATACGCCCTATCAGTGATTTGCCAAATCAGAAAATCTATAAAATCATAAAAAATCAAATATTTTCATGTTTGAAACAAGTGAATAAGCCCAGTGATAAACACACAGGCCCTACTACAAAACAATCCAATGGCGATTCATATCTTTGATACACTTGTTTTCTTTCTTTTATCAATTTTAATTTTAAAACCCAGTGATAAAACTGAAAGCAATCTAATAAAGACAAAATCTGGGAACAATTAAAAAAATCAAATATTTTAATAATTAGTGCGGATACAGACACACAGGCCATACTACAACACAATTCAATGGAAATTCATATCTTTGAACACTTGTTTTCTTTCTTTTTGTCATGTTTAATTTAAAAAAATAATAACTTGCATGAATTTTAAAGCCACATCCTTCACTTTTAGACAAGTCCTGCAAATTTCAAATATTTTGACACAAAATATAATTAGTCAGTGGCGTAACCAGCGCAACACCCCCCCCCCCAACAACTAAAATGCGGATGGAGTTCTAAGCGAAAAATGAGGACGAGAAGGGGAGAAAAGGGGAAGGAGGGAGAAAGAAGGAAAGGGAAAGAGAAGGGAAAAGAGAAAAGGAGAGAGAAAAGGGAGAGAAAGAGAAGGGAAAGGGGAAGGAAAAAGAGGAAGAGAGAAGAGAGGGGACGGAGGGATTTATTGTAGCTTCAAATTTATTGTTAAATTTGTGCTCTGAAACACTCCTTTTTTACCTTTTAAAGTGACAGGAGATTTTCTCTCAAATTGCACTAAATCGGTTGTAGACCACCTACCGAGAACGTTTGGAAGGTTTAATGAACAAACAGGTACAAAAGAAAACCGCGGACCTTGTTTTGAACTTGCCTGTTATCGAAATAGTCCCCATATATAGAAAACCATGTCTTTGAATTTCCTGTCGTGTGCGCAACTAAAATACTAAATCATCATCTTTATACATACAGGTTTATTTTGCTTATCATTATTCACTTCAGGTGTGATAAGCATTCCAATATTAAAAAACCCAGGTTCAAAAAACATTGGGGCACTCTTTCTGGAAATGTCCTCATGTCTCTTAAAAAAACACAGATACTTCATAGTTCTATAATTAAACTTTTTATTACAGCCACTGAAAAAGCATGCATTTACAATTTTGATAAATAATATTAAATTCGGAGAAAGTGTTTTTTCATTTAAATATGAGGCTGCATTTTTCACAACTGTTAGCTTAACACCCAGTTATGATTTGGTTTTCATATTTTATAAACACTGCCCATAACAAATTATCCTGTAAATTTAAAGGGGCATTTCGTGAATCACACAAACCGTATGTCTCCTGACTTACTCCACGCAAGATCGTGGATCAACGCAAATTCTGTTACTAACTGTGAAAACAATTAATAAATGAATAAAACAGAAGGTTCTGAAATCACAAATGCAACCTTTAATCAGATTATAGGATCATTAACATAGTGGAAAAAATTGAACATCAAATTTGAGCTACCTCTTATTTTTTGTGAGAAATGCATGCTACGTTTTTTGTGTTGAATTTCAATTAAACTGACAAGTCCCCCCACCACTTTTCAGTTTATAATCAGTACCAAGTGTGCAAAAAAGCAAAATAGATGATCCATTTGAAACATGCATTTATTATGAAGCTCTAAGACTGAATCTCTGTGGTAAAAATTACCAAATTCTGTGGCATCTCCAGGGGGAAAACCTCCCCTTTCCAACATAGGCACTATTGACTAAACCTTAAAGGTGCAACGAGAGATTTCAAATAACAGGTGTCCCGAAAAAATATGAAATTCTGATTTTTGCACTGGTGTAAAGCTTTCTATCAAAAATATCCCCATCTGAAAGGATTAAGGTGAGAACTGATTCTTTTGTACCAAAATTGTGAAATTTCTAATTTCGTATAGGAGCAAATACGAAATTCAGCCTATGTTTTCTATTGAAATATAAGCATATACAAATCACCTTTTTCCATTTTAAGTTATTTCTGTAGTCAAATAAATGGCAGGGAATATATTGCATGTCTGATCTATATGAAATCACTACATATCACAGAAAATGTGGACGACTTGAAATCTCTCGTTGCACCTTTAAGGAACTTCATGAGTTCCAAATCGGTATGAATTTAGAGACACAATACAAAATTCTTTCCTCCAAATCTCCTGGAGTTGTAATCCCCTTTTATATCGGATAGAATTTTACTTCTTCCAAGATTTTATCTATCTCAGTGGTTAATATCCAACATTTCATATATCTCAGGAGTAACGTACCTTAAATTCATCATTATCATCTTTTACCCTGGGGTTGGGTAATGCTAAACCCGAACCAAATAAACAAATGCAAACACTATTTGTTGGTACAAAATGAATAAAACAGAGCCACAATTTTACAGAATTCATGTCAAGCAAGCAGCCAACAAATATTTTGTCAAAATCCATCTGGTGGGTTTTTCTTTGATCAAAGTATGAAGGATATGGTCAAGGATGGTATTGACAAAGCCTTTTTCAGAATATGCTAAAATCTAAGAACAGATTTAAATGAATGGAATGATTAATGATATGGAACTCCCAGGAATAATCCTCATTACTGCTATTTGTGTCTGGTCAATTTTTGGGAATGCTTTGTCTTTCCATAGTCATAAAAATAACAATCAGCTGCACTGAATGGTTGACATGAATACCAGCTTAGAGCTAGCTCTATGGTGGTATTCAATAGCTGTATTGAAAACCAATATACATCTATTGAATACCATCATAGAGCAAGCTCTATGGTACCAGGAAGTAACAAAACAGGAAGATCTATTACAATTGTAGTCAATGGGAGGCCAATCACTATCAAGGAGCAATTAGGATGTCAAGTCAAAGTTAAATAACACTTCCTCTTTTGCAGATTGACGCAATAAGCTTCAATCACATATTCAAATGAATTACACGGCTTAATGTACCTGCCCCCATGATCAAAACCTCTCATGAGGTGATTTCCAAAAAAAAAAAAAAAGTGATTAAAGGAGGAAACAACAGTTTGAAGATATGTGTTCAATTATGGTTGAGAAGTGTCCAATATGGACCTTCACTGCAATGAATCACAGGGTGTTTTGAACCAATCCATGATTGCTATACTTGTAGAGATATTCGGGGAAAAAACTATATTTTCAAAGTATTCCCCCCCACAAGTTGGCTATGTTGACCAATGATAAAAAGAAAAAAAAAGATTTTTCATCAAAAAAAAACAAAACTAAAGGACAATCCATGGGAAACAGATCAAAAGTTAAAGTTTTCGAAATATTCAATTTAATGCTTTCCGGAAATTGTTTACTTATGGAAAATGCTGTCACAAATCATGCACCGAACTGAAATTAAAACAAAATCAAAATGGCGGAGTGGATCCTGTTGAGTTTTTTACATAACCTTGGTAGAAATTCGGAAATATGACAAAATAAGATAGACAATGTACCATGTGTGAAGATTTAAAAAAAAAGGCGACTCAGAAGGTTCCCTAAATTACGCAAAACATGAAGCAAACAAATGTGTCAAAATTGAGAAAATGTGACAAAATCTCTGAGCAAAATATACCCATTGGACCTCGAATTTAATTTCTCATGAACGGTATTCAATACTATTGTCTTTATGAATGAAATTATCCCCCCAAATTGGGGAAAATCGGATATTGTCGAACTCACCCCGCCATTTTACCTGAAAGTCCGGGGACCACCAAAACAGCTGCTAGTTATGGTGGCCATTTGACAGGTTTGGTGGTTTCTTGCAGTTTTAACACAAAATTGTTTGGTTGGCTTAATGTTTCCCAATCATTACAAAGTGAGCAGGATTATAACGAATCTTTGCTTTTTAAACCTGAAATCAGATTGGAAAAAAAAATTGCTTGGTTTTGTTTTCTCATTGTTTACCTAACACTTTTTCAACATGGATTGCATGGTATTTCCGAGGAAAAAAGCACTGTTGTGACATTCCTAATTATAGACCATGGTAACAGCAGTTGTAAACATGTTAAGGGTCCCCCTGGTATCTTGAAATAGGTCAGCCTGACTGTTACACCACTGGGCAATGTATCTGTTAGAGTGTTAATTACACTATTGGGCCATAACGATTCGCAGGAATGGATCGCAGGCAACAAAAGAAGTGACCGTAGGAGTTAACTGGTCTTACCAGGGATATATAGGCGACGGGCCAGAGAATGCCAAACATATTGAAAGTTCCTACTTGAGGGCAAATACCAACATTTCTTAGGTGTCCCTTATACATTTAGAGAAGCCGAGGCCCAAAAAATCATGGTTGGACGGGCCCGCGGGGATGCCTATTGAGGAACCCCCTGAGCCTATACTGTACCTGTAACAACACAGTCCTGTCGTTATTAGTAAAAGTTTTCAATGAAGTTTTAAGTACAGGTGACGACGAGTACAAACATTTCGTAATCATGATAAAAATTCCTTAAAGACACTATCAGTGATCCTCCCAAAAGAGTCGAAATATTTGAAATCTGCAGGAAAAAGCTTAAAAGTGACGGATAAGTCTGTAGAATCAACATGCATTATTTTTTTCAACCGAAAATTTTACAAAAAAGAGAATAGCAGATTTCAAAGATATAAATCTCCATTGAAATACATGTTGTAGTAAGTGTCCATATGGAAAGCAATGACTGAAATATCCGATTTTGTCCGTTGCTTTTGGTCTTATCACTTGCAGGGGATGTTAGGATACTTGTGCGTGCTTGTTACAAACATGCAAAAATCAGATTTTTGATAATTTTTTCAATTTTCTGATTTAGCAAATCACTGATAGTGCCTTCAAGTACCGTATAGCACTTTGTGGGCTGAAATGAGTGTAAAAGTCAGGGTTTTTATGTGTTAAGAATAGGATTTTTGTGGGATCACATGACCTTATTGAGGTGAAATTTTCCCAAACTGGTGCTGTGGGATGGACTCAATACACCCTCTTGTAATGACTAAGATTTTATCCATATTAGGTTGCTTCAAGTTCTGTATTATCACCCATAGTGTAGGGTATGTCGGTATACTCGTACTTGTAACAGATATGCAGAAATCTGATTTTTATTTTTGTTTTTAATTTCTGATTTAGGAAATCAATGATAGTGCCTTTAATAGATTAATTGAATGGCTTGGCTTAATTGAATTTTTAGGATATACCCAAACCTCAGTTCAAAATGGCTCTTTGTAATTACCCTTTACCCTTCTATTTTTCTGTCTTTTATAGCCGTCTTCAGAGTTACGGAAAGCTGCAAAGCTTGAACATTTTCATCTTTGACAACTTCCATAAAAGAAATGAGCAAAAAGACTACCAGAAAAATTAAACCAAACCAACATGGTAAATTCCAATGTCAATTTAACAAACAAACTTAAAAACCAGGCAGTATCAAATTCACCCACAATTTAATCAAATATAATACTATATTTATATCCATATTTTAAAAAGGAATAGATTTCAAATTAATTTGAATTCAGCATTTTGTTTTGCTGTAAAAACAGAATACAAACTATGAATCTATAGCAATTTTGTATATATTTATTAATCTTTCCCTGGAGATGGCCAGCGCACGATAGTGTTGAAAAAACCCCATGTGCGCTTGGCTGGATTCGAACCGGCGACCTTCGTATTACATGCACGACGCTCTAACCGACTGAGCTATCAAGCAGGGTTGGCAGAAGAGCGACAGATATCATCTATAGGTGTTAGGTTCGAAAGGTGTCCTTCGCTTTCCTAGCGGATAGCATCAGAACTGTATATTTATCATATACCATTATATTTGTTTTTGTTTGTTTTTTGTTTTTTTTTCAACACTATCGTGCGCTGGCCATCTCCAGGGAAAGATTAATAAATATATACAACCTTGTCTACCTGGAGAACTAAGTAGTTTAAATTTAAAAAAAAAAACAAAAACAAAAACAAAAAAACAACTATAGCAATTTTGTTTTCATAAAGCAAATGTGGCATTATGTGCAAAAAGGTCTTGGCCAATACATGACTAAAGGAAGCAATACAAACAACTCAAAAACAAATTAAAACCACCAATGTAAGGCTAATGTATGAGCTTTCCTTTAAAATAATTTAGATTGGGTGACAAAGTGACTGCTTTTCAGTCCGGGGTTTTCAGTATTTAATATTTTCAAATAATTAACCCACTATGATTTCATAGCATAATATTATGCACCATGACCTGTACAGTTTGATCTCAAACACAAATATTATTGATCTTTGTTTATTCTGTACTGATGTAATTAAACCATAATCAGCTGTTCAGTGTAGATTTTGAGTCGTCATCGCTGCAAGTCTATTTGCGGGAGAAGGTATGATAAATTTCCTCAAATATACTATATTTTTTCACTATTTGGTGTTTTTGTTCCTACATTAGTTATATGGAATTGCACATAGATATCTTTGATTTATAAGCTAAAAAAATGCATTTCCACATTTTTTTATATTTTTCTTGCATTATCGCTGCTTTCCCTTTAAACAATCTGCCAAACTTTGACCAAAAAAGGTTCTATGGACCCAATTTGACCCTTAAATTTGATCTTTAACCTCAACCTCCTTGTCCACCCATTCCCTCCCACCAATCACTGTTACCAAGTTTGGTTTGAGTTGAAACAATACTTTTGAAATGTGGAAACTTTTAACCAAATTACAAAACTTTAACCAAAATGCTTGCAAAATGCTCTGATAGACCTACATAAATACAGAAATAGTGATTTCTTAATTTATGCTCTGAGCAAGCGAGCAAAATCAGGGGCAAGAGAAAAATGAGGCATTTTCAAATAATGTTTAAATCAAAGAACAAAGAACATATAAATCTTATTTGTATAAAACTTGCCCTTTTCTGCTGTTGCAGGGCAAACCTTGTGTGAGCATCATCACAAATGATTAACTAGTAAAAAGAGCCTCTCTTTTATATTTTTAATCACATAACTAAGGCAGTTTTTGCTAGCTGAGTTTTGATGATGGCATTCACATATGTGCCCCATCAAAAGGAAACGGTCAATTACGAATATGGTCCGAAAAAAAAAATCTGCAAAATTTAGAGAGCAAATTTTCACTTCTTACAGTGTACTATTTTATCAATGCATTGGAATGTGCTTTTTTGTAGTAACAAAATGTAACAGACTTTTTCAAGAAAGTTTGAACCATATTATTATGGACCCTGTATCTTACAATCAGATTTTTTGTTCCTTTTCACTGCTAATTAAGTGCTCAGATATTGAAGATTCACTTCGTCTTTTGGAATATTGGCTAAGATTCATCACTGTATAGGGCTTTCATCTTCCTCCAGTCAGTGACATCAATGTGTAATGCATTATTCGCAGCATTAAATCATGAGCTTTGATTCAAAGCGTTGACATCCGCACGCACGCGTATAAAGGCGGTGCAAATATATATACGCAAAACAACCCTCTGAATGTGTTGACGTCACTTTCTCGGGGAAGATAAATGGAGTACGGCAATTTATTATTAGGTCTTGCAGTCTTAAGAATAATATTTTTGTCCATGTGTATTGATGTGCAGGTAAACCGATTTCAACCTTCTTAAAGCAATATTAGCACATTTTTTGGAAGAGCGCCCCCAATTTTTCAAAAAATTTGCAATTTTTACACGGTTGCATTGGTAACTGGGTAGTAAACTATACCTGTGAATGGTTAAGCTCGAAAATGTCTGTGTGTCTCAAACGAAGGAATTTTGTAATTAGAATAATTATTATCGGGGATCCCGATAATAATTCAACGGCTGCTGGAAACGTCCTTCCAATGTGAAATAGCCGGGAAATAGCGCCATGTACGTGTCTACGCTCATCCATTAGTTGTTTTATTGGTTCAGGCCAATCAAGTTAGAGGTTACAACTTCTCGAGGTGGCACTATTTCATCATGGACGGACATAAACATAGCATTTCCAGCTCTGCCGTTAAGTCCAATCTGGGATCCCAATTCTAATTACAAAATCGCTTACTTTATGATAAATACACATTTCTTAGCATTCTTGTTCGCATGTATAGCTTCCTACACAATTATCAACGTAACTGTGCCAAAATATCAACTTTTGAAAATTGGGGGCGCTCTTAAAAAAATGTGCCATTATTGCTTTAATCCTTGCCTGATTCAATCAGGCTTCATCAGCAGTAAATTCTCATTCACAATTCTGTTCTTGCAATACGTTCTTGTCTGTGTTTTATATATGCATGGGCTCAATATGGATAACATTTTACATAACACATGGACAATTCATGGCCATCAAATGTGCACAACATAAAATATTTCCGCTCATCTAACAGCAGGGTAAAAGCTGATTCACACTTTGTTGCACAGTGCAGTTCTGCAAACCGAGTACTGAACAATTACAGTGAAAGTACCATAATCAAGTTAGATTCATTTTATTGGTTTTGTGGGGGCTTGCTTTGCACATATTCATACTTACATAAAACTGCTAATTTTCAAACCAATTTTACTGTAGGACACTACGCACACCAAGTGAGCAGTGACAACATCTTGAGTTAGTGTTGCTAATACCACACTTTAAAGGTGCAACAAGAGATTTCACATATCAGGTGTCCCTAAAAAAATTGAAAATACTGATTTTTGCCCTGATGCAAAGCTTTCCATAAAAAATAACCCCATCTGAAAGGATTAAGCTGAGAAATGTTTCTTTGGTACAAAAATTGTGAAATTTCTAATTTCGTATAGGAGCAAATACAAATTCAGCTTATGCTTTACATTGAAATATAAGCAAATCAGTATCACTTTTTTCCTATCTTTTAAGCATTTCTGAAGCCAAATACAAGGCAAGAATCCTATTGAGTGTTTAGTCTATATGAAATTACTATTATGACACAATATTTGGGTGCCTCAAAAATCTCTCGTTGCACCTTTAAACTGTCCAATTGGGCTACTTTTGAACATTGAAAAAAGCTCTCAAGTGATATCTCTGCAGGCAAATTTGTTTCCCATAGAAACCACTAAAATATTTTTTTTTTTACTTTTTTCTTCTGGTGTCCTGCCTAACCAAATTTTTTTATTGGCAACTGTTGCAAAAGTGACAAGACATTTATGACAATGCACTGCACTTCACATTGAAGTATGAACAATCATTACAATAAATTTTAACTTGACGGTTACTTACAAATACATTACGTCAGACACATAGGAAAAATGCTAAAATATTGCACTTTTTCAGTTGACCAAGATATCACACTTTGGCACTGCAGTCAAGAAAGGGAACACGCAACTCCTACATTCCTTCGTTGCAGCCATGTTGATTTGTTGCATGCCGGGGGGGGGGGGGTGTATGCACTGCACTGCCCGGATTTCAGATATTGAGGCTCCCGACATGATTTGAGGCCCAAAATACAGGGTTTCCGGAAAATAAAGGGGCATTTCGTGATCCACAGCCTCGTCCCCTCGACTTACCCCAAAAAAGTTGAGATTTTTATACCATCTGAACCGTTGGCCTGAGTATAGTATGTGTACCTAATCTTAAGTGCAAATTCAATCTACTCTGAAAGAAATTCGCAATTTTGTATTTTCTGTCCGTAAGCGCACAGAAATTCCAACACAGTGGCCTATGGGGCAATGAGATACAAAAATTTGCTCATAACATTAAAATGCACGGTCAGAGTCAATGACCTTTTCTCGAGGATACCTAGTGTACCATAAAAACTTAATGCCCAAGGCACTAGGATCACGAAATACACCTTTAAGCAGCGGTTTACCTCATTTCCACCTACTTTTTGAGGTGTTTCGAAGAAAATTTGGTAGAAAATGGCTTTGGGCATTAACATTAGGGTCTCTAAAACTGAAATGGTAAAAAAAAATGGGGGTCACCAGAAACTGAGAGCCTGAAAATGAGGGTCTTATGGGCGGCACATACCCATACTACCTCCCAATGTGAGAGCCCCCGGGTTGAATGTGGAGAACAAAAAGGGTACATCTTTCTTAAATTCTATTGAGGGTGGGTGAGCGATCAACAACCTCAATCCCCTCTAACCCCATCAAAATTGAGATTTTTGGTATCAGAAGAAAGTTCAAAATTGTTCTCATTATCCAAGTGGAATTTCATGCCTGAGAAATGTTTCCTTTTGATGTTATGAACACAAAATGTCTCCAAATGTGGTCAATCACATTAGCTCATATCCACTATGGGCAAATTTAGAAAACATTTGTGGTTATACTATACAAACAGCTGGATCGATTAAATAAAACAAATTGCGAGTGGTCGTTATGGTGATATGCTTCCACATGAGGGAGAAAACAATTAAAAACAACAAACAAAACAAAACAATGGACCATGGTCAGGTCACCCACCTTTAACTCTTTGAATTTTTTTCAAAAAGGCATGGTAATATTTCGGTCTTCCTACAGTTGAAAAGGGCAGAACAAAATTGAAAATTGTGTTGGCCTATTTGGGTCAAATGATCAAATCCCTCCCCTCTTAATATGCCCCTGCCTGAAACATGACTATACTCTGTCCAGTTCAAAGTATGAAGTAGCGACGCGGGCGTACACATTGTACCGACTTTCGGCACGCGCGTAGCAAAGCACAAGTGCACTGCAACTGAAAGGCGGCACTAGGTATACACGCGCTTCGTCACTTCATACTTCAGATAAGACAAAGTATAGATATTCCTGTATTTAAAACAGGACACAATTTTAAGACATGCATTCTCTTGTAACTGAAAGGAGAATGGCCTAAGGCAACAAACAGGCTACACAGCCAGATTCCCCACCAAAAGGTACCATAAAAAGTGGGCTATGATGTAGGTACTGGGGCAATATCACTACTCATTACATAGATGTTTCTATGTAGTAGGTACTCTGTGTGAGCCATGTACCTGATAATGCCTATGCCAGCACAGTATTTTTCAGTATACTCTTTCCTGGACACCCACCTTGTGGGCCTGATTGTGTATACCCAAAGATTTTGCCTGGGTGTGTAGATAGGGAATACTCCATAGCTGCACTAGAGGGAAACTTCTACACAACCAATTTCTTCATGGGAGTAGCTGTTAAGTCGCCACGGAGTACCCACCCGCATGGGTACCATATCGCCGGCCGCAAAAGTGGGAGTAATCATCCACCTTGGTACACACTCAGTAGCTTAAAGGTGCAACGAGCGATTTTGAGGCACCCAAATATTGTGTCATAATAGTAATTTCATATAGAGTAGACACTCAATAGATTTCTTACCTTGTATTTTGCTACACAAATGTCTTAAAAGAGAAAAAAGGTGATTTTGATTTGCTTATATTTCAATATAAAACATAGGCTGAATTTCGTATTTGCTCCTATATGAAATTAGAAATTTCACAATTTTTGTACCAAAGAAACATTTCTCAGCTTAATCCTTTCAGATGGGGATATTTTTGATGGAAACCTTTACATCAGGGCAAAAATCAGTACTTTAGATTTTTTTATGGACACCTGAAATGTGAATAAATCCTTGTGGCACCTTTAACCACCAGTCACCCCATGCGGGAGTACCTGCGTGGGTACTCCAATGCAAATGAGCTTTGTGTGATTATTTAGTAATTTTATCCATTATTTAACATTTTTGTCACATATGTTATATGTTTTTACACAAAATGTCATATAAAGGGTTTTTTGATGATGCTCAACTCAAATATAGATAGTAACCATAGCTGCTATCCACCCAGTAGCTTGTGTACTTCACAAGACTTAGTTGTAGGTACTGCATCAATAATGAATCAAGGGCTACCCTTGGAGAAGAGCTAAGAGTACACATGGAGTAGCCTAAGCTCTGGGTTACACCGTTAGTAGGAATCTTGCTGTGTACTCATGAATACACAAAATATCATCAGTTACTCCTGCTTGTTCATGAAGTACAAACAAATACTTATTTAGGGTCTGGTACCAGGAGGCTGGATGGACAGAATATTGCACCAAACTAAATATTCTCCATGGCTGGTATTCTGAAAGGGAGTCTAACTTTAGACCCAGGCTTAAACCAGAGTTAGTCACACATGATGGACCTTTTTCCTTCCAACATACACTTAAAATGTACTGTAACGGGTAGGAAAATTCCTCATGGATGGGCCATTCCGACGTATCCATGAGGAATCAGTTTCTCACCTGTTACATTTAACTTTCACAGTATTTTCAAAAGTAAAAAGTCCACTCATGTAGGACTAACCCTGGTTTAAACCCAGGTCTAAAGTTGGACTCCCTTTCAGAGTACCAGCCCATATTTCTAAAGAAGTTAAGAACAAGCATGGGTAGCCAATTTATGTTATATTAGTTAAAGACACTATCAGTGATTCACCCAAAAGAGTCAAAATATTTGCAATTTGTAGAAATAGCTTAAATTGAAAGGATACGTCTGTAAAATTCTCATAAGCTATTTTTTCCATCTGAAAAAATTGATAGAAAACTAAGAAAACCGCAGTATTCAAAGGTATGAATCCCCATTCAATTACATGTTGTAGTAAGTGTCCGTACAGACAGTAATGACTAAAATATCTTTTTTATTATTATTCTGCTTTTGTTTGTATCACTTGTAGGGTATGTTAGGATACTTATACTTGTTACAGGTATGCAAATATTTTTGATGATTTTTTTATTTTCTGATTTAGCAAATCACTGATAGTGCAATATAATCTCTTACCATGCGATGGTAGAGGTACATATCTAGGTAAAATGGTACTGACCAAAGAAATCTAAGCAAGGTAGGCTAGTGTATGCACTGTGAAATACGGGGAATATTACATGCATATCGATAAGTACTATGTTCGGTCGCAAGTTGACAGTGATGTCACTGTAGTTTTACAGTTACGCAAACCTGAAACGCTCATACTCTCCTCGGAATCACAGCACTGCACTTGTATAAAGGAAGTACATTCAAAACACTAGTGACAAAGACACATCAAGACCTCACTGTCAACTTGAGAGTGAATAGAGTTAAACAACAGCACACCGCATGATAATTCATGATACAGGGAATAGGGTCAACAGATTTTATTACACTGGTATTTGTCCAATATTTTATCAACAGAATTCATGTTCACTTAAAGGATTGAAAGGTTCGCAGACTGTAGCAAGACTTGTACCAAACTTGGTTAAAATTGCCCCTGAAAATTCAGTCATTTTACTGTGTTATTATTTTGGCTAAAATATTTCACACAAAATAACATTACCAAAATGGATGCAAACAAGGTTATTAAGGGTACTATCAGTGATTTGCTAAATCAGGAAATCGAAAAATTCATAAAAAATCAGATTTTTGCAAGTACAGGTATCCTAAAATACCCTGCAAATGACCAGAAGCAACCTAATAAGGAAAAATCAGATATTTTAGTCATTACTATCCATCCGTACGGACACTTACTGCAACACATAATTGAATGGAGGTTGATATCTTTGAACACTGTTGTTTTCTTCCTTTTCTGTTAATTTTTCATTTGTAAAAATTAGAGTTCTATAGACTCATCTTTCATGTTTAGGCTATTCCTGTAAATTTCAAATATTTTGACTCTTTTGGGATCACTGATAGTGTCTTTAAGATTAGATTTTTGTAGACTCTTGTGCAGTCTGGCAGATTTGTAACCCTCTCCCACAAACTATGGGTACAAAATTGCCACTATTTGGCTGTAATCCAAAAAGTGAAATTCATTTGTGGTACTTACTATAAGATTATGATCCAGTGCCATTCTCATTATGTATTTTTTTATTCTTCTAGTTCCAAAAATTTAGTGCTGTATTTTTTGGAACCAGGAGAAGTATCCACTAAAGATGTACATCAACTGCAGAATCTGGCTGTGTATGTGGTGAAATAATGCCCTCACTTCACACTTAAGATCAAAATACATGTCATTTACGGCACACTTCTCAGCACCAACTTTTGGACATAAATTTTATCATTTTGAATAAATTATCCTGAGGTTTTTGAGATAGACACTTGTGATTTTTTTCAGAGTTTGGTGAGCGGATGTGATGCTATGTATCCACCATTGTCGCAGATTTCTTTAGAGATCTGTGGTATGTATGCATCACCATTCTTCTCAGGACCTGAAAGAAACAAAGAAAAGTAGTTTCAGACAAATTAAGAACTTTTATAATAACAATATCATAACTGATGGCATAATTTACACAGTTCTTGTAGTAGTGAAAATCTCATTTGTGAAGCAAGCAAAAGTGAGACTGAGTAGGGCTTTCAACCTTAATGATTTGTACACATTTCTCAAATTGTGTGATTTCCCATGCATTCTGAGTGCATTTCTGATGCATTCACACCTAAAGCAATAACAGCACATTTTTTTTATTATGAAATCTTGAAAATATGATTTTATCTTTATATTTTAAGGTTGCATTGGTTAACTGGCTAGTCAAACTCTACCTGTGAATGGTTAAGCTCGAAAATGTCTATGTGTCGCAAACGAAGGGATTTTGTAATTAGAATAATTAATATCGGAGATCTCTGATAATAATTCAACGGCTGCAGGAAACGGCCTTCCAATATGAAATAGCCGGGAAATAGCGTCATGTACGTGTCTACGTTCACCCATTAGTTGTTTTATTGGCTCAGGCAAGTCAAGTTAGAGGTCATTTTCTTGAGGTGGCACTATTTCATCATGGACAGACACGGGGAACAATAAACTTATCATCTCTAACTCTGCCTTTAAGTACAATCTGGGATCCCAATTCTAATTACAAAATTGTTTATTTTTATGATAAATACGCATTTTTTAGCATTCTCGTTCGCAGGTGTAGTTTCCTAGACAATTACCAACATAACTGTGCAAAGATATCAAATTTTGAAAATTGGGGGCACTCTTCAAAAAAATGTGCTGTTATTGCTTAAGCACAAAAAAAAAGGTATTTAAAAGAAAGACTTATTTTTTTGCTCAAATGTTGTTTACAACTTCCTGATTTGAAAAAATGCAACCCTTCTGCACAGATGGACACATTTAGGAGTTACTTCTTTTGAATGAGAAGGTTGTGATCTAGCTATCAAACATATCATGCAAGCTGTTGTCAGTCAGAACATGGTGGTAATTTTAAATTTCTGGTCTTGATTGCTCTCCTCCATTAGTATATGTGCAGAATGTGAACCTCATTTATTTGACCTCACATGACCTTTTGATCTTTTACAATGAGTCATACGAAACTTTGTCCAGCCAAAAGTAAGGAGTTAATTATGTCATGGCTTTGATGCAGTGTTAAATATGCGCAATGCAGTAAGTCGCAACTGAACTTTTAGACGTACAAATAGTTTAGCAAAAAAGTGATGCATTCACTCCATACTTCTGGTCAGACAACGTATATGCTATATCATCTGCCTAATTCCATTAACAGAATACAGCACATGATACAGAGTAGGTGCAAAGGGTATAAGCCAGGGTTATAGCTAGGCTACTTTGAGTGCTGGTTGTAAATCTTAAAATTTACTACATTTTTGGCACATATGGACAAACTATGAGTTATTTGCCAATTTATGTGGTAATTTTTCCTTTCACTGAAGTGGCCAGTCGCAACCTCCCAAATGACCCTCTGTGCCGTCGGTGGGCGAAGTGCCGGTCATTCCAGCCTCTGCCGCCGGTGGTACCTCTATCCCTGGTATAAGCTAATGAGCCCCTCATTATGACCTGCAAAAAGTTTGGCTAATTTTTTACCTAATAAGGACCCATTCAAAGCTCCATATAGATACCATTTAAGGTAGGATCATCGGATAAAATTGTCTTACAGAAAAATGACCATAAAAGCAAATCCCCTAAATCATTTTAGTTCAAACTTGACTATGGTAAGAATTGAAACTTTCCTCCACATTTTTTGTTTTTTTTTTTTTTTTTTTTTTAATTTTAGTGTTTTTATTTATTTTTTTAAAAATTCCCTAATTTTTTCATTAAAATTTTTTTCCTAGCCTAAATGGAAGGTTGCTTTTAAGCTGAAACTCCAGGGATTGTGTGTATAATCAAAATGCCTAAAATCTCACGTTGGCTTTTTTTAATCAAGTGTGTTAATTTTGTCGAAACCTGTTATTCTCAATTTGAGTTCCTGTTCAGATGCACCTTATTCATCACCTAGGGAGTTGTAGTTCCTTCGTAGGAAAAAAGTATGAAAAGTGGAAACTTCAGTATTTCTATAAATACTTAGCCAAAAAAGGTGTTGTTGCGCCACCTGATCGTTTTGTTTTTGATGCACACAGAAAAAAAAAAATGTATGGATATTTGATATTTCTCTAACCATAAAACACAAACACCAATCTTTAACTCATCATTACTTGAGAAAGAAATGAAATAAAATGTATAGTTTTTCACAAAATTGTCCCATTTTGGTCCAATGTTCTATCTGCCAAAAATCATCCCTGTACAACAGTCATGGGAATTGAAAATGCATTAGTGACATATCTATCAAAATGCCTTTTGGAAAAATTAAAATTTGGCACACAAGTTTTTCTTCACCAATACCAACATTTCATGAGAATTTCAGCGAGATCTGGGCACGAAGCCGTAGCCGATAATCCTACATTTAGAACGTGGTCAGTTGAATTGCCCCATGCAAAGAAGCTGACCATCCCAATTTGAGGAAATTGACACAAAAATATTCACATAGCCCTTGTTATAGCAGAGTATACTACATTAGCTTTCTATACTTTGTTTGGCCAAAAGTACGGAGCGATGTCAATATTTTCTTGCAGCTATTTTGTATTGTTGTGTGCTGTTGTGCAGCAACCTAGAGTGATGTCCACGCATTTACCACTATACGAAATTTATGAAAACACGCCATCCTTTCTGGGCCAATAATGAATATCAGTGATCCACCAATACTAGAACCATGTAATTACCTAATTTGATCTCTTCCACAAGATCCATCAAGTAAACTGGACTCGCGCTATTGCCCTAGCAGCTCCAAGCTCATGGTCGGAATTGCGAATATACCCGCAGGCTATAGCGTGTTTGCCCTTGATATACAACGCTGGTCATTGCCTAGAGGTTCATGGGACAATTTCTGTACACCTCCTCAGATGAGCTGTGGTGAATAATGTCCCTGTAAGGGAAAGTCAAAATGTGACTTTGAATTAACAATTTTAATTTTTACAATTTATTATTCATTTTATTTAGAATGGTGCAGGATTCTGGCAGAATTCTATGACAAAGTGAAACTCATGCAATGCACCCAAAATCAAGTAAATGATACAACCCTAGAACGTGATTATACAATTTTGTTATATAAAAGCTCGTATACACTGTCGACATTTTATTTGTTTACCAATTTTAAACAGTGGTGACACAATTTTGACATCTTAAGTAGTTTGCAGACAATCAAGAGCTCTCACCCCTTAAAAGCCAGAAAAAAAACGTCACTGGCAGAAATATAATCCTAATACTATGCAACGGCTCGGAAGACCTTCCCAAGAACCTTTTGCACTTACAAATTTGTTCTTATGTGCCCCATAAACCTCTCATAGCAATAACATGCAATCATAGTTCCCCACAACAAACATTACTTGTAGATTATCGAGAGCTGCGCTTAACACTTACTGTGCTCAAGTGATCGAGATCTTGATCAAAACATGTGGCAGGTATTATAAAATGCTGCCTTTGTGTACATAGGAGGTGTTAAGTCTAGTGGGGTAAATTTCTAACGGATATTGTATGAACGATCAAAAAATGGTTCTCGATTGCTATGCGCACCTTTTTTTAACAGTATTTTCAATATTTGTTCCTCATCTTGAGAATGTCTTGAAATCAGCCTGAAAGCTAGTATCAACTGTAGGGCATTTAGACCGTATAATTGAGCGAACAGGAATTGAGCATAACATTCACCACTGGCATCATTAAAACATTGGAGCGTAATAATATGAGACTACTTGTATCAGCTAGCTCAGGCTGTGTTGACAATTTCAATTCATACTTTCGTAATCACTTTCGCCACATGATTCCCTACCTCTACAGTTAAATTTCTATTAATTAAAAGTTTCAGTGAATCTATCCAGCATTTTTACTTCTTTGTATAACTGTTTGTTGGGACATTTGGTAAAAACTTGACAAAAACAATAACAGAAGGAACGATAACCGAGGACAGTTAACTTGAGTCTAGGAAGTTGAAACGGAGTCGAGGCAAGGATGTATCATCTTGTCTAGGCATACCAGACTTTCATGTATGTTTTCTTTTGGATTTGAATAAAATAAGGTCTTGACAATTTTAAATTCAGGTGCAGTATCTTATAGTGAGTTTGCGTACCATTTGTGACAGTGTCCTCTGTAGCGTCGGCTAGGTGTTATGTACACATGACCGGAAGTTACCCACACAACGATGAACAAAGAAATGATGGAGTCAACATGCATTTCCAGTCCAAAATATGGTTTGCATGCAAAGGATTATGGGGCTGGCTTCATCCCTGCTGTGATCCTATCCTATATAGGCCTAAAAAGGTCATGACACGATTTGTATGTTACAGTATACAATTATTGACTGTTATGAGGGCATTGTTAAAACTATAGACCCAAGGTGGTCTCAAACCATACTATGCCCAGAGCAAAATCTCCCATACTGTTCAAAACTAAAATATTCAGCATTACAGTAATTGTCTAACCAAAAGTTTTTTTGTTTGTTTTTTTTTCATTCACATTTTATTGTCTAACCAAAAGTTGACCCATTTCTAAAGTTAAACCCCATTTGTCTCACCATGAAGGATCATCCTGAATAACTTTAATAAAGACCCTTCTTGCTTAGCAATGCACACTGCATCTCTGCTTTTAGCATGGTGTGAGTGCATGGCCATATTAATGATGAACAAAATTATATCTTGGCAGTGGGAAATCGCGGAATTAAGACTTGCATGCAGCAATCACGCATGCGTTTTGCATTGCAATCTTTGATCACACTTGTAGTTTGGGTGCGGCGCCAGCGCTGACACATCCACTCTACTGCCACTATGAGGTGAAACAGTTTTCTCATCTGATTTGATGCTTAATAATTCACACATTATTTAGCATTACGTTTTACGTTGGTTTTGGTATAAATTTCTAAAACCAGGTGACATTATGGCGATGAAAAACCCCCCCCACACGTCATGTGTCAGAGTGTCATCAAAAGCTATCAAAGCATGTGCTCAATCAAAGAAACACTTAAGAGACGTTGGGCACATTTGAAAAGTAGTACCGATCAAGATTTTTTCAAATTGATATTGTGCATGGTGTAAGCATTTTATAGATAATGCCCTCAAGGGGAATGATTGAGCCCAAATCAGCACTCTTATGGGTAAACAGAATTATTTTATAACTAGAATTCACGGTTTTTCTCGGCTTTCGCGTGCTATATTCAAAGAATATAGCTGTGGGCAGCCAATGACCTTGGACCCTGGCACGTGACCTTTGATATCATCACATATGAGGGATCGCATGGTGCCACCTATGACAAAAGTTTGGTTACAATTGAACTTTCAAGTTTTCAATTTAGATCAATTTTACATTTTAAGCCATTTTTCAACACTTGACCTCAATGACCTTTGACCTATTCAACATGACCTTTGACATCAATTCAACATTGCGGGATCCCATTGTGCACCTATCGAAGAAGTTTGGTTCCATGAAGTTTAAACTTTTCATTGAGGTCAATTAACACAAGGCGAAATCGTATTTACGCGATGGTAAATATGTCCCGCCGAATATCGCGATCACTAAAGACAACTAAAACTGCACCAGTCCCACCCTTAATTTTGGCCCTCACTAGCTCGCCAAAATACATGGTTAATTAAGAAAATGACTCAAGAAACCTTAAAATTCGCATGCAAAATCTTGAAAATTCACTAAATTTAGTAACAAAATATGCAATTACTCAATGTGGCAAACACTATTTTTGAAAAAAATAATGTGATCCATTTTTTAAATTTGGGCCCCATACGGGGTCTGGAAAGCGCCAAAACAGTGAATTTTACCTATTTTCACAGTTTCCAAGAAATGTAAACAGGCTGGCAACCCAAAAGGATGACCCACATGTAAACAAACTAGAAAACTAAAAAAAATTCGCCCAACAATCAATCAGGTCGAGAATTCAGCCCACACTCCCCACCAAAGTTGCATCATTATACACCTTACAGAACTCCAGTAAAATTTGTACCCAGGCATTGCGGGAAAAATTTCATAAATTATGCAAATTAGAACTTAATTAGCATATTACACCAAAATCTAATCAGGTTGAGAAACTCATAACCTGCTCTTCAACCACGTACATCATCGTAGCCCTACTGAACTCTAGATAAATTGTACAAATGGTGACCATTTTTGATGCAATATGACCTTTTTCCCTTGACCTTTTTTCCACCCCCTGACAGACCCAGGGAGGGGGACCCTAGGGGAATGAATTACATGGTGAGTAGGGGGTATCCCCCTCTACAATATACAAAGTGTGGCTAATCTAGCACTCCGAAAACAAGATATGCACAAATGTTTCCGTGGTTAACATTTTTATCACGGACATACGGAGGACATACGGACAACGGACGGAATACGGACGGACATACGGACGGGAGCACATTTTAGAGTCCCCTCCCGAACTTCGTTCGGCAGGGGACAAAAAAAACGTAACAATTTGTGAAACACACATCCCACACATACACACACACCCCTACTTACATAGACCGCCAAACGAGGTATCATCTTGTCTAGGCATACCAGACTTTCATGTATGTTTTCTTTTGGATTTGAATAAAATAAGGTCTTGACAATTTTAAATTCAGGTGCAGTATCTTATAGTGAGTTTGCGTACCATTTGTGACAGTGTCCTCTGTAGCGTCGGCTAGGTGTTATGTACACATGACCGGAAGTTACCCACACAACGACGAACAAAGAAATGATGGAGTCAACATGCATTTCCAGTCCAAAATATGGTTTGCATGCAAAGGATTATGGGGCTGGCTTCATCCCTGCTGTGATCCTATCCTATATAGGCCTAAAAAGGTCATGACACGATTTGTATGTTACAGTATACAATTATTGATTGTTATGAGGGCATTGTTAAAACTATAGACCCAAGGTGGTCTCAAACCATACTATGCCCAGAGCAAAATCTCCCATACTGTTCAAAACTAAAATATTCAGCATTACAGAAATTGTCTAACCAAATTTTTTTTTTTTTTTTTCATTCACATTTTATTGTCTAACCAAAAGTTGACCCATTTCTAAAGTTAAACCCCATTTGTCTCACCATGAAGGATCATCCTGAATAACTTTAATAAAGACCCTTCTTGCTTAGCAATGCACACTGCATCTCTGCTTTTAGCATGGTGTGAGTGCATGGCCATATTAATGATGAACAAAATTATATCTTGGCAGTGGGAAATCGCGGAATTAAGACTTGCATGCAGCAATCATGCATGCGTTTTGCATTGCAATCTTTGATCACACTTGTAGTTTGGGTGCGGCGCCAGCGCTGACACATCCACTCTACTGCCACTATGAGGTGAAACAGTTTTCTCATCTGATTTGATGCTTAATAATTCACACATTTATTTAGCATTACGTTTTTACGTTGGTTTTGGTATAAATTTCTAAAACCAGGTGACATTATGGCATGAAATAACCCCCCCCCAGTCATGTGTCAGAGTGTCATCAAAAGCTATCAAGGCATGTGCATCAATCAAGAAACACTTAAAGAGACTTGGGCACATTTGAAAAATAGTGCACGCTCAAGATTTTTCCAAATTGATATTTTGGCATGGTTGTAAAGCTTTTATATATAATAGCCCTCAATGGGAATGATTGAGCCCAAATCAGCACTCTTATGGGTAAACAGAATTATTTTATAATAAAACCTGAATCAGTGGTTTTATTCAGCAGATAACGGAAGCTGACAGATCATGGCGACAAGAAAACGCATGCCAGAATTGATTCCCTCGGCATCCACCTTGTTTGACTGGTCTTTGGCCTTTGTAGCTTTTTAATAACAATAACAACAAGTACAAGACTGTGGTATTATATTTTTGTGTGTAAAATATAATCTGTATTCTTTCAAGGTCCTAAACTATCATTTGAGAGCAAATTGAAGGAATATCATATTTCATTGAAAATGTGCCAGTGCCGCTTTAAAATGTTGACAGATAGATGAACAGATAGATCAACATATCGGTGTCACAATATGATGTGATAATGATATGATCACATATCCCCATCACTTATCTTTGCAGATTGTATCTGCTAAGCTAATTAAAGGTGCAACGAGAGATTTTACATATCAGGTGTCCCTAAAAAAATGAAAGTACTGATTTTGCCCTGATGTAAAGCTTTCCATCAAAAATACCCCTATCTGAAAGGATTAAGCTCAGAAATGTTTCTTTGGTACAAAACTTATGAAATTTCTAATTTTGTATAAAAGCAAATACGAAATTCAGCCTATGTTTTATATTGAAATATAAGCACTTGTTTTCTCTCTTTTAAGACACTTCTGTTGCCAAATACAAGGTAAGAAATCTATTGAGTATCTAATCTATATGAAATTACTATTATGACACAATATTTGGGTGCCTCAAAATCTCTTGTTGCACCTTTAAAGACACAATGGGCACATAAGCACACACACATGTACACAAACATTTGCACATGTACACAAACATTTGCACATGTACACTCTCATGCATACCTTCTTGTATTGGATTAACAAATCTTGAACCAAATTTTGGTAAGCATTCAATCCCTTTTCCAGCTGAAATGTCTGAACCTGATATAAGAAAAGAAAAAAAGAAGAAAAGTATAAACACATATGTTCAAATTTAGTCTTATTGGCAGTTAGCAGTGTAATTGCACTTTACACTTTTTGTAGAAATGACAAGATAAACATATCTCAAAAAAATAGCTGCTGTGACACACCTTATGATAAAAATTGCACGCTACCAAAGTCATTCAATTGATATGCTTCTGAGGAATACCCTTGATTGGTTGAGGAGGAGAATGGGAAGGCTAAAAGGCTGGGCAGAATGATGGCAAAAGGGTAAGGGTAGGCTTCACATTTATACCTAAGGATCACTTCATTTCAGGATCACATTTTGAGCTCTAAACTCTATTTTGTTTTTCTGCTACAGCAATTTTAAATTTGATGGTGCCACAAGGCAAATGTTATGTTCACTCTAAAAGGGGTACCATTGGTTATTGTGAAAATTATTATTCTAACATAGTTTTAATGTAGATTTCAATTATTTAATCAGAAATCATCTAGCTTTCAACAACTTGGAGTTATAGGGACCTTAAAATTCCATATTTTCATTTTGATCAATACTTGGGGGGTCAGATGTCCAAAAGTAAATATAAGTAAAAATAAGTGCTGATAGGATTGTGCGCTTGGCCAGCTATCGACCTAGGTGAAGCAAATAATTGTGCCGATTTCATGGCAGCATAATAATAGGCAACAGTGCTGTGATCTTGATGAAATTGCGCTTTATAAAAGCCTGTGTATTATTATATTATTTATTATTTTGCCACTCTCCAAATTATGTTGATAGAAGCAAGATAGGACACTCCCCCTATTTTGTGCAATGGAAGTAGACTTCCACATGGAGGGACCACCAGTAATAAAAGCAACAATGTCACATATTTCACTGTGTAAAGCAATGGTTTAAGTTCAAAGGTGTCATGATATTTTTGTGGGGTTCCTTGAATAATTTAAAGCATAACAATTTTTTTTTTAATTCTTAAAGAGAAACTAAGGAAAGATGGAATGTTATTTTGTGGCAATTTGCCTTAGCATTTAATATGGGGACATTAAGAAATTGACAGCCTCGTCCCTCTGTTCCCCGGCTTTCACAAAAAACAAATGTGTTTACATGTTAAACCAAAGGTACATGCATACCATACAATATAGTAGCCTTTTACATATAAAGTGGCTATGTTTATTAATGCTTTTCATATTGAAAGCATTGAGAACCAAAACTGAATCTTGATAAAAAAAAGTTTATCTGGGACACCTCTTCAACACATGTACACATGCAGGGTGGGTCAAGAGTGTGACTTGGGTTTTTTTGGTTCAAATGTTGGCCAAAATACAAATTTTTCAAAGGACTGTCTTTTGGCCCAAATTCATCTAAAATGAACCCCTGTACACCCATTCTCCTTTATTTGACACTTACCTCCAAAGACGGATGGCTTCCCCCATGGTCATGTTGAGCCAAAAGGGGCTTCGATGACAACTTTCTCTTCAGTGTGTCCCATGCAAAACCCAAACGGTTTGCATCTGCCATTTTCCTGGAATTTACAAGCAGATCAGACATCTCTTAATTTGTTTCCAATTTGTTTCCAATGTAGTAACCATCAAATCTATCATTTTGTTCAAAATCTTCTCACACACAACCTTTAGCTAAGTTAGGAGAAGTCACCCCAGTAGGCTCTTTAACTGTGGCCTACAGAACACTGTTAAAGTGACAGGAGGAGTTTTTTTAGAATATGAATTTCTCTCAAATTTCACTGGATCGGTTGTAGACCACCTACCGAGAACGTTTGGAAGGTTTATTAAACAAACAGGTGCAAAAGAAAACCGCAAACCTTGTTTTGAACTTGCCTGCTATCGTAATCGTTCCCCATAGAAAACCATGCTTTGACTTTCTGTCGTGCACGACAGAAACTACTAAATCATCATCTTATTACATAAAGATGGCGCATTCTGCTTATTCACTTCAGGTGTGATCTAATACATTGGTAAGCATTCCAAATATGTAAAAAACCTAGGTTCGAGAAAAATTGGGGGCGCTTCTTTCTGGAAATCTCATGTCTCTTTAAGCACCTTCAATTTGTGAGAAATTTATTTTCTACATCATTACACAACAGGCTTGGATTCACTGAAATTAATTTATCACAACCAATTTCTTCACAATGATCTTGTATGATTGGAGGAGAAGCTTGCATGGTCTGGAAGAGAAACTTGCAACAGAATTTGCTGCAAAGTGCAAAAAAAAATTAAGCAAATAAAACTTGCATATCCCCCTGGCTGACCAGTGGCGGTGCTTCAGGGGGCATTTGCCCTCCCCAATTTGTCCTTCCACCAGTCCCCAACCCCACCCACCCCAAATTGAGCCCAACCTCATCAAAAATGATGGATAACTGTCAAATTACAGTTAAAATAGCTAATTCACAATTTGGGCACATTTCAGCATATTTACTGTCATATTTGTCTATTTTACAATTAAAATTGCATTTTTTGCACGCTTCATACACATTTACTCATTTTTACTTTCCCTCTAAAATTTTTCTTTCCCCTTTTTCCCCCACAAAATTTTGATCCTGGTGCCACCACTGTGGTTGACTTGTATCATTAGCAAGAAGTATGACAGATGATGGACATTACCACATTACAACATCTCCTATGCCGAAAACCAAGGAGGATATGAGTTTTTGTTCATTTGCAAATGTGTAATGCTGCCAAAATACCGTATTTGAAATTCTTAAACAGCTGTGAAAATGTAAGCAATTTCATTGGCTGATGCCAGGGTTCAATTCGACAACTGAACCCAGGTAGTACGCGCTGCGTATTGATGTTATTTTTAGGTTGAAGCGCCCGCGTCATACTGCATTTTGCTATATTCGCACGTGCCTGAACCTCATTGCGTATGATCGCTGCGTTCAATGGGTTGTTCGATTGTCGTCACTGGGTGGTGGCAGTCCTTTCTTGTTGTATTAAGCCGTAAAGTATCGTGAAATTGGATTAAAGTTTACCTTAAATGATAATGCTGTTTAAGAATGAGAACAAAGGTATGATTTGGGAACCGGTACTCTCTTTACGACGAATTGAAACCGGCAAGACCATTATTTTTGCGTGGAAGATATCGCATTGGTTTCAATTCATTGTAAATAGAGTACTGGTTCCCAAAATCATACCTTTATTCTCTAATTATTTTCAACAACTTCCCCTTCTTTACTACATAAGCACGCATTGACCGGTGACGAACCATAGTTGTGTGTTTGTATACACTGCACACAAGTTCTGGACAAGTAATGCACACAACATGTATTGGGATACAGATAGATGTATCTCACACTTTCGGTTGCGTTACCTGCAATTTACTTAAAGTGACAAGAGGAGATTTTTTTAGGATACAAATTTCTCTCAAATTGCACAGGAGGATCGATGTAGAACACCCCACCAAGAAGAACGTTCTGAGGTTTTGTTTGATTGGAATCAAACAAGTACAAAGAAACAGCAAACATTGTTTTGAACTCTGCTCTCTATCTCTCCTCTCTGACTATCGTAATTGTCCCCATAGAACACCGTGCTTTGACTTTCTGTCGGTGCACGACAGAATCAGAAAGTACGAAATCCCATTCTTTACATAAAGAACGGCGTGTATTCGGCTTATTCACTTACGGTGTGATCTAATTATTGGGAAATGGAAAGCATGGAAAAGCATTCCCAAATGTGCAAAAAACCCTGGTTTGAAAAAAAGTGGGGGCGCTTCTTTCTGGAAATCTCCTCAGGTCTTCTTTATTTTTAAAGTGACCCCAGGAGGAGTTTTTTTGAGGATGGATACAAATTTCTCTCAAATTTCCATGTTTTCAAATATGAAATTCAGCCTATGTTTTCTATTGAAATATAAGCATATACAAATCACCTTTTATTTTTGTTTTAAGTTATTTCTTTTGCAAAATAAAAAGGTAAGGAATCTATTGAGTGTCTAATCTATATGAAATCACCACATATCACAGAAAATATGGATGACTTGAAATCTCTCGTTGCACCTTTAACCTGGTCACCTTGCTTTACTTCATTCAAATTTAAATTATGGTATCAGAAAAAAGTTCATATTTTTCTCATTATCCCAGTGAAATTTAATGCCAGGAAATGTTTTCTTTTGACATTACGAACAAAACATTTTCAAATGTAGTCGACCACTTAATTAACACACACTTGTCTTGTGGGCCAATTTATTACACATTTTTTATTCTACTCTCAAAACGGCTGGACCGATTTAATTCAAAATTTGTAATTGGATGTTTATGGTTGTATGCTTTCATGTGAGGTGAAAACATCATACAAAAATCGGACCATGATCGGGTCACCCACCTTTAAAGGGGCATTTCGTGATCCACAGCCTCGTCCCCCTGACTTACCTAAAAAATGTTGTGATTTTTATATAATCTAAACCGTTAGCCTTAGTAATCCACGTGTGCCCAATCTTACGTGCAAATTCCGTCGCATCTGTAAGAAATTCGCAATTTTGTATTTTCTGTCCGTAAACGGACAGAAATTACAGCACACTAGCCTATGGGACCGTGGGAAACGAGCAATTGCTCATACCACCAAACCGCAAGATCGGGATCAGCTCAATTTTGAGAATAAGCTTTTCTCACGGATATCTAGTGATCTATGAATAAAACAGGGGTGCTGAAATCACGAAATGCACCTTTAAGGCAACATTGTATGCAGATTACATGACTCTAAGTATGGTATAAAATATGCTCAGAAAATAACATTTTTTGGTTCCAATATGTTGTTTTTTGGACTACTAAGGCACAGATGCTTTCATATGAAATTAATCACACTTATCCATCAAATTCAAATTATTCAGACCGCACTAAAATGAGACTATAATATGATGTTAATGTTGCTTTATGAAACTCAAATCAAAATTTGAAGAAAGGCTCGTGGAAGATGCTGACAGTTTGAGGGCACTATGACCATAATCTTAGCAGTGCCTTCAGAAACCATAACCTTGCTATAGAATGGCTATCCACTAGGAAAGCAGTTATAGCGCCCCCAATTTAGGGCTGTTTTCGGTTCCAGGGGGTAGGGCACAACCTGCTCGATTTGGCCATTGGGGAATTCCAAACGGTAATTTGTGGAACTGCTATGTGTATTTACTATGGCAATGTCTGTCTCAGTTACATTACAAAACCTTAAACCTTAGGCCAAAAAAAAAAATATTGTATTGGAGTAACCCGCCCGACCCTAAAATTCGGCCCGACCCTAGACTTTTCAACAACAAAAAAATGAGGAAAATCGTCAGGAGAAAAAAAAAGGGGGAAAAAAAAAAAGTCAAGCAAGCTGAACCCAGGTGCTGAATAAAGGCTCTCTCCAGAGTTCCAACTGAGTTGTTTTGTCATTGTGATTTATTAGCTTGCATGGTCACATAAAGCACAGGAAAGTGAATGTTAAAAAAAAATCGCCCGCCTTACCCTATTTTGCACTGGCCCCGTTACTCCAATACTAGTTCAATACATCTTAGTAATACCATGATAATTTTGGAATAAATTATTGACTTCAAAATCCATTGGGGTTAGTGGATTAACCCCGCTGCAAAATAGTGTAATTTCCCATTACAGTCATTTAGATTTAAAGACACTATCAGTGATTCATCCGAAAGAGTCAAAATATTTAAAAATTTGCAGGAATATCTTAAAAGTGAAGGATAAATTGTGTAGAATTCTCATAATTATTTTTCCCAACTGAAGCATTGAGAGAAAAGGAAGAAAACGGCAGTGTTAAAAGATATGACTCTCCATTTAGTTATGTGTTGTAGTAAGTGTAGTAATGACTAATATATCCGATTTTGTCCTTATTAGGATGCCTCTGGCCTTATCATTTGCAGGATGAGTTAGGGTACCTGAGCACGTAACAGGCATGCAAAGATCTGTTTTTTGATTTTTTTCAATTTTATGATTTAGCAAATCACTGATAGTGCCTTTAAATATTTGTAACCAGGCCTAGCCTTTAAGTCAATTCTGTGTGTAACCGTTCAATATGCATAAGAGCACCCTCCTACTGTTAAGTGTTTGAAAAAGACTAGCACTCAGGTTACGCCGGATGTTGATGCCGTTTTGAATTCGCTGTTGCTGTTAGGCTGGCATGTCCTGCCCCCTGTTAGGTTAATTTTCAAATGTGTCTTTGGGTTTTGTTTTTAAAAATGACTTTTGATTGGACAGTTTGGCCAGTCTAATATATGTTGTTTTAGGTATACCATTCAAAGATGGAATTTTAGGAATTCTGAAGTGGTTGAATGAAGGTGGTACTATACTGGAGAACCTCTGCAGGTACTCAAATGAGCTGCAATTATTCATGGCATTAATTTACAAATACATACACATTTTGTTGGAAAAAGACACAAGGTTTTAATGAAGCTTGGTCAAAATACCATTATTATGCTTTGTAACAAACAAAACATGTTTAGCAATGATCAAGGGTTTGGTAGCCTCTTTCATCTACATGCTTCCAGCGTACCGCTAGTATGTCTTCTAGTGATTGAAGCCCAAAATATATGCACATTTTCTCCCACGCTGAAAGACGTTTGATGGTATGCATGCAAAGTGGCTACATGAAAATATGATGTCACTGACTGGATGAAAAGTAAATAAGACTATAAGGATCATAAGTGTTCCTTAATAGGAAGCTAGTTGCAGAGTAATTCAAGAGTAGGTGTGAAGGTACTCCAATAGTGATGGTACCAGGGTGCTTCTGTCAGTCACATGTAAGGCAAGATCAGACTAAAACATAAATGGTAAATACTCCATAGGAAAGTCACCATGTGCTTTTATGGACTGTTGGCAGGCCTGTACATGGGGGGGGGGGGAGGTGCCATCACACACACCCAAATTTCACAAAAGGGGAAAAAGGTCCACATTTTTGCTGAATTTTTTATATAAAAAAGGTCTAAAATTCAAAGAAAATTTGACAAGAAAATCCACTTTTTGGATTTTTTGATAAAAGGGTCAAAAATTCAAAGAAATTTTGAAAAGAAAGGCCACTTTTTGGTGATGAAATGTTCAAAAAATGGTCCAAAAAAGGACCATTTTACGTGGGGTTAGGTCCACTTTAGCAAAACAGGTCCACTTTTTCCAAGTCCTGCACCCCCTTAAAATAAATCCTGCATACAGCCCTGGCTGTAGGCCCTGTGACATTACCAGAGCTGGGTGTACTCTACATGAGTACCTCCCAGTAGTATAGCACAGAATAGCTTATGCTGTAGGTATACAACAACGACATAATCTGTATGTGTGTGTTTTGAGTCTAGTCCTCTAATTTATTTCACTACTTACTTGATTTCTTTGCCAGCAAATTGCATTCCTGTCAATGCAACATACATCCTAAGGATCTCATTTGTCCCTTCAAATATCATCAGAATCCTGGCGTCTCTCAGGTAGCGCTCATAGGGGTAGTCCTTCATGTAGCCCAAGCCACCCAGAATCTGCAAGGCTTCACTAACACACTGCCAAGCACCTTCTGAACTGTAAATCGGTTAAGAGGAAAGGGAATTAGTCAATGTTAAAGAGCATATGAGTACTGCTACAGTGTACACAGAGGTCAGATAAAACCTACCTCGACATTGGTAATCCAACTTAAAAGTTGAGACAGATAGGCTGTGTATTGCAGTGACCACAGTAGATTATATCGATTTTCCCCCTTGCTTTTGGATCATGCCTTCGCATCGTCAATGGATGATGTACCTTCACTCTAGATCTGAATGCCAACTCTTCAACACCACAGGGTTCCATGCTGGGACCGGGTTATTGGCTCAACTGTCACAGACACAATGTCATTAGATTGACAATGACAGACACATAGGCATGGTGCACACGGCTCTCTCAGGACTCTCCAAGGGTATGTGTGAGAGAATGGCATGTAAAAACCTACACAAAGACATATGTCTACAGGGCAAGTGTTTGTTAGCCCCTTGCTGTGTGTCTTTGTGGGGTCCTTTGTATGGCATGACAGGATGGGGTGGCAGGCAGCGGAGTTCTTGTTAGTGCTGGCATTCCATAGGTGTTCACACTCCTACGTTGGTGCTACCTATACTGGCCTGGTTACATTCGTTGGATGAATGGTAGTCGCAATCCTGGAGGCCATCTTTGTGGTATGCTTGCAGCTGGCAGAAGAGGCGGAGGCTATTTATGTCTGGAAAGTCACCAGGGACTGGGATGTGGTCAGATTGCAGAGAGAGCTAGAAGATCAGCCAGTCGACAAAATCAGCTGCACGCTGTTCAGAAGTCGGTGTTTGCTTGCTAGTGCTGCTGTTCTTCTGTCACCTCTCATGGTGTAACTTGCAACTGAAGGATGCTAACAGATTTATGATTATACAATACAATGTTTAAGTTAGAAGAGGCAGAGGCCATTCATGTCTGGGAAGTCACCAGGGACTGGGATGTGGTCAGATTGCAGAGAGCTAGAAGATCAGCCAGTCGACCACATCAGCTGCAACGCGTTCAGAAGTCGGTGTTTTGCTGCTAGTGCTGCTGTTCTTCTGTCACACCGTCTCACTGGGTTTAACTTGCAACTGAATCTGCTAAAGATTTATGATTATACATACAATGTTTTAAGTTGAAGAGGCAGAGGCCATTCATGTCTGTGGAAGTCACAGGGCTTGGGAGTTTGGTCATATTGCAGATAGCTAGAATATCACCCAGTGTCGACAAAATCAGCTGCACGCTTTTCATAAGTCGGTGTTTGCTGCTAGTGGAAGGGCTGGCTTTTTTTTTTTCTTTCACCCATCTCATGGTGTAACTTGTCAATTGAAGGATGCTAAACAGTTTATGATTTTGAATAAACCTGGTTTAAGTTTCAGTTAGAAAATTTAAATAGAGATATGCCTGGTGCCATTACATTACGCTGTTTTTCTTTCTCTTTCTTTCTCCACCTTAAAACTTAAGATACTTGTAAAATTAAGTCTTGGATGGTGGCCTGGTTCAATCAAATATATGACACTTTCTCGGATGCTTAATCGTTTGTAAAATATAAGTCATAATTATAAGTGAAAGCCTATAGATAACTACTAGATGGTAGTCAGGGCCCACGGCCTCAAAAATTGGAGGACCTGGCTCGGAAGATATATACGATTTTTGGGTTCAGATTCATTTAATACCATGTTTGAGATATATGAAAAGTGCTGTTGTAAAATCTGAATTTCTTGTCTAGCTGCGTACTGGCCTGTTTTAGATAAACGGTCAGTGCACCTGAATATTGTGTAAATTTTTAAGGGTTGGGGTAACAAATTCAGGATTATTGCTTATGTATCCTATGAAAGGCAGACAAAGTGGTATATAAAGTTGCTAATATAACAGTACAACACATATTTTGTAACTTTTTGGTTCTTTTATTCACCTTAACATTTCTTAAACAAGTGTCAAAGGTCAAACACGCTCTTTTCCGTACTGAATTTTAATACATTACTAATATCGTACACAAACATGTTCGACATGTCACTTTCCTACCGTCTGAAGCTGAATGATGAATATCGTAATATTGTTATTAGTTTAATACAATTCTATAGGTAAGTTTAAGGTCCCATGTTGTATATTTTTATAAGGGAGCAGTTATTATTTATGCCAGGGGGAGGAATGGATTTCAACTTGTTTTCGTAGAAAAATTTCGCATTCCCCCTTCGTTTCCGTTCAAAAATGTTGGCATTCCCCCTGATTTTCCCGGGCTGATTTTATGAGATGCATTACAAAGTTCATGTTCCCCCTTCCCTTCTTTTATAAGACTTTCATATTCGCACCTCTTGCTTACAATTTTCTTTCGTATGCCCCTCTAGCTCAAATCCTCCAATTCCCCCTGGCGTAAATAATGCCCCCTCCTAAAGTTCCCGCTCACTTACTAGGGAGTCTTTTGGAATTTTCAATTTCAAGGTGATGCATTGCGGGTTACACGATTTTCGGCCATTTAAAGACCACCCGGAAATTAGTTTTTCAGATTTAGGCTCAATATGTGCAGAAGGTTCCTGTCTGTGCAACTATAGCAGTAAGGACGTGGGTGAGTAGCGTCCCCCGAAATAAAAAGGCCACAAAATTACCCCAAAATGATTAAAAATGACTCCTGACACAAAGGGTCCGAAAAAAATCTGCACCCATTTTTTTTTTAAATTTGGCCCCTAAAAATTCAGCCCCAATCTAAAAAAAATCACCCTAAAAATCCTGGCTATGATCCTGGTGAGAGTTACTTGACCCATATTTACATTATTCCATCTAGTGAATTCAGAAGTGCCCAACCTTCCGACAACTACCTCCTCCAACCTGGACAATTCCTACACATGTATTAAGATAGCAAAGAAGACCATCCCACATGGCTGTCCTCGCAGTTATATCCCATCCTGGTATGAGGAATGTGATGCACTTTACAATGAATTTTTGAATTCTGAACCCGAGGAAGAAGCAACATCCAAGGCTTCAGATCTGACAAACTGCTTGGATAGGAATCGTCGCGAGCGCTGGGAGGAGACGGTCCAGGAATTGACTTTACTCATTCTAGCAGGAGGGCCCGGAAGACCATAAACCGCCTCACCGGCATAGTTTCCAAACCATCGAAATGTCCTGTGTCTGCCAACTCAATTGCTGAGTAACTCCTCGCAAATAGTCGTTTCAAGGATATTGATAAGGAACACACTCGCTCTGTTAAATAAGAGATCACCAAACTTTGCCGAGCCCCTGGCGTGGACAGGTCACTTTCAGCACCCTTCTCATTAGATGAGCTTACCTCTGCTATCAGCCAACTAAAGAGTGGAAAAGCCCAGGGGCCTGATAATATACCAGCGGAGTTCCTGATGCACTGTGGCCCATGATGTCTTGAGTGGCTCCAGGAGTTCTACACATGTTGCCTTACCAACCAGTCCTTACCCAAGATCTGAAGGAGGGCTACCATCATCGCACTCCCCAAACCAAACAAGCCTGGCAACCCCAAGAACTACCGCCCGATATTACTACTGTGTATTTCCTTCAAACTCCTTGAGAGGCTGATCCTGGCCCGGCTGGAGCCAGTCATCGAATCCCATCTGCCTGACGGCAGGCAGGATTTCGCCGTGACCGGAGCACTGTCCATCAGATTTTTAAAACTCATAAATGATATTGAGGAGAGCTTTAGAAAAGAATGTGTTCGAAATGTTTAAATTGAAATATTTCTTTGATTTCCAGGACACTACCTTCGTTTATATAGCTGAATAACTGAATTATAGTTGTTGAATGATGGTCTTTCAAGCACGTAGCAATAGAAGGGACACTCCTACCATCCCTAGTTAAAGGTTATAAGGGGTCCATAATGCATATAAAAACCCTGACTTTGACGCTCATTTTAGCCCACAAAGCGTTAGTACTTAGGGATTTTTTTGCATGATTATGAAATGTCTTGTGGTTCTTAATCTTTTGGAATGCTTTTTATCCCTAAGTACTGACAAGTGTTTAGTACAGTACAGTATAGGCACATTGCAATGCATCATGGATTGATTCAAAACACCCTCTGGGTGGGGCCAGTCCATGTACACCTTTGTAGACATCAATAAGATTTTAAACTGAATTCGCTTTTCTACCGGCAACCAGTGAAGAACTTTCAACAGCGGTGCCGATGGATGAAGTCTTTCTGCTTTAAAGACAATCCTCGCAGCACGGTTTTGAAGTTTCTGCAATACCTTGCGATCTTTGGCAGAAATTCCAAGTAGCAGTCCATTTGCATAGTCGAGAGGCGATAGAATTAGTGCCCGAGCAAGGTGGTGACAGCTGCCATCGACACTTAAGCATCACACTTAAGTTTTGACACAAAATTTAAAATTTGGCATAGTTAATCCAGCATGTTCTGTAAATCCACAAAGACAGCTTCTCACAGAGTAATCCATTTGCATGTATTGAAAAATGATATAATTTGATGCATATATTGCAGTATGCATTATTTTGTTTTTCACACTCAGACTCATGAATTTGTAGCTTAATTAAGAGGCCATATTTGCGTGTTAAATTTCAGTTATGTTAAATATTAAAATTCATAATATATTCTTCAAAATAGTAAACCCAAGTTTTGTTTCTTTTATGGTATAGGCATGAAATGATTTTCAATCACGATTTTCTCAGATGAATAAAATCCGATAGTATGTAATGTTGGCGATGTTGTGCATAGATCATAACAAATTTCTCGCCTTAGAATCCTGAATCATTTACAGTTTAAACAAACCACCAATTACGTCATACAAAAGAGAATTTCTGTCTCTAGTACTCAAAAGAAACACTTTTTCACTTTGCTTGAATTCATAAAAGTCTTATAAAACAAAATATATGCCTAACCGTATAGGAAGACAATAGCTGTCAATACTCCTCATCGGTACCACATATCACTATCCATCCACTTGAAAGGTCATTTTTAAAACAAATAGCAAACGTCATCGCTTTCTATAGATTCCTTGATGACATCATCCTTGCATCATCAAATTTTAGAGACAATATAGGACAAGATGTTGGAATTCTGAATCAATTACAGCCAAACCTCAAATTCACTACAGAAATATCACACGTTAAACATGTGTCCATTGATTTGGGTTGAACCATTGCTCGGGCAACGAAGCATGTTTTACGCAAGGTAACATCGTTTTCTTATACGGCTAACTATCCACAAACAAACAGTATAAAAGATTCTAGTCACCGACGCTAGTCACTGACGGCAATTCGCGCATGCGTACTACATTCCTATATATGCAAATAACCATAAGACTCTCGGCTATCTTTAGCGAGCACTCGACAAGCCACGACTGACTGACCTAAGTTTAAATGAACCGCGTTGCAGTATACACACATCCGAGTGCAGTAAATCTGTGTGTGTACATTGTACGTGTCATGCGAAACATGCTTGACCGCGCCGCAACTGACCCTTCTTAGTCAAAACACGGTTCCGCGCATATAATTATGACATTTCCCAATTCAAACTTGGTTCCACTGCCGGAAAATAGCCATGCATATTTGCAATGTCAGCATACTAAATGTTCATATCACCCTACAAAGATGAGACAGTGTGTTCAGAATTGACCAAGTGACACCGACACAAATAGTACATCTCACTAGTCACATTATATCGCGCATAATATACGATTATTTAGGAGTACTTTTTCAACCCCGAATTTCTGGGATTGACTCATGGCACCACTTTACTAACATAAATACAACTCCAAAATTCACCAACGGTAAATCTGATTTGAATTCTGTTTTCAGCTTCCAATAGCCAAGACCATCCCGGATTTTCCCATTATCATTGCACTTATAATTTTGACCATGAGGTCTAAGAAGTGTCTCGAACGTCATGAACACACATTGTAGAATTTCCGAAATCTCCCCAAGCTGTATCACAAATATGACGTCACCATTCAGTAATGAGTTTAATGAGTGGCGCTCTTCATTTGTAATTGCTACGAAGAAGTTTGTTCGTGCTATCATCACCATTGTTACTCATTATACAACATTCTTTCTTCCATGTTGCTAACTTGTTACTAAGACTACATGTTGTATGCACAAACTAATAATGTGTGTTCAAAATTAACGAGATACACATGTGCTTAGCAATTAAGTTAGAAGATTTGGATCGTTGTGGCGCATTACATGCTATTTATAATTTTTGACAATTCGCACGCTAGCATTTTCGCTTTAATATGTTGCTATTTCTTCTTGGGGGTGGGGAGGTGGTGGTGGGGTGGGAGGGCAAATTCCTTGAACCGTGGTTAATTTTCTCCATATCCCCATCCCGCTGCCACTGCATCTCAAAATTATTACAAATCATTGCAATCTGAAGTAATCCGACATAGACAAAACGTTTGTATCACAACCTTTTGTTACAGCAAGTAAAAGGAACAATATAAAAATCTTAAATGCGTTATAATATTAATTAGGATTTCAATTAGACCCCCACCGTGTGTAACATGTAAAATAGTCTATTAAAACGTCTATTATTGGGACTATTGCTTATGGATAAATAAACAACACATTTCAAGACACAATATTAAAGGTCCCAGGAAATGCAAATAGAATTGATGTGGTTTGTGTCAAGTCTACAAGGAGGGCGAGAAAGCATTCAATAGTTGGGTTGATGATGACATCATTAGTCAACTATTGATTTTTCAGAGAGCAATAGAAAATTCCAGGTGACTGGTGTGAATCTATTCATGACACTGACTGAAAATCAATAGTTTCACTAATGATGTCACAGGTAGTGTATTCTTTTTTCTGGTCCTGTTTATTGGAATGGAATGCCCCGTAAAGATTTGTAGTAGGTTTATCATCTCATTTCCTGGGACCTTTAAAAGAAAATCCATTCGCCAGACATAAAGCAAATAAATCTCAAATAATTCAAAATTTTGTGAAGAATAAACACCCTATTTTGTATAGATCATTTCGATATTTGTTCTAATTTAGCTATTTCGTGTATGTTGCTATTTCTTCTTGGGGTGGTGGGTGTTGGGGGGGGGGACAAATTCCTTGAACCGTGGTTAATTTTCTCCATACCCCCCCCTCCCCCCCCCCGCATCCCGCTGCCACTGCATCTCAAAATTATTACGAATCATTGCAATCTGAAGTAATCCGGCATAGACAAAACGTTTGTATCGCAACCTTTTGTTACAGCCAAGTAAAAGGACTATTGCTTATGGGTAAATAAACAACACATTACAAGACACATTATTGAAAGAAAAATCCATTCGCCAGATGTAAAGCAGATAAATCTCGAATAATTCAAAATTTTGTGAAGAATAAGCACCCTCTTTTGTAGAGATCATTTCGATATTTGTCCTAATATCTTCCGCCTATTTTAAAAAAAAATTTTTTGCATTTTTTTTCACCAAGATAGACTACAATTATCATTATTCTTATATGGCAAACTTCTTAATCACTTATGATATACATATAACTCCGATTATCTGTTATATTATACCCCTACCCCTAATACAGTTTTCTAAGCTACTTTTTCATTTAGCATTTTTATACCCTTCACGTTATAGCACCACCACATCACCGGACAAGAAAAGATAATTTTACAACAGCACTTTTGGGGTATCCAAAGATACATATACTAACCCGTTCTGAGGTCAAAATTCGTATATATCTTACTGGGCCAGGTCCAACCTTTTCTAAGCGACTTTTTGACCAGTGGGTCCCAGCCTAAGGCCCTATTAATCATGACCCAAGATCATAGTACGGTCTGGAATTACTTCAAGAAAGTAGATGATAATGCCAAATCAGTGAAGTGTAATTTCTGTGAGGCCACATTGTCCTACAATGGTGGCCCTACAGCGGCGACGTTGCGCCATCTGTAGGGCAAGCATGGTATAGATGGCATGGCTTCCAAGAGTGCTGGGACGAGTGGACAGACAACGATGAGCTCATTTTATAACTCAGCTACAAGTAGACCATGTAACCCTGCAAAAGCTACCCAGATAACCAACCTTATAGCAAGAATGATTGTAACATAATATTTGCCAATAAGGCTGATAGAAAGTGAAGATTTCTGGAATCTACTGGCACCAGGGTATGTCCCCCCATGCCAGAAGTCAATGATTGCCCACTTTGAGGTGCTGTACGATGAGGAAACTAGTGATGATTTTAAGTTACACTCTTCTGGTATCGCAGTCCAGTGGGCAATCTTGATGAGAATGATGAAGGCCCAAAGCTCCACACAGCTATGGCTGGCGATGCAACTAAAAATGGCATAAGACCAGGGAATAACTGCAAAGATTACCTGTGTTATCCTCGACAATGGCTCCAACATCAAAAGCATCGGCCAAAAATCGCCATTTCACACTTTTTTTGCGGGGGTGGGTTTTTCAAGATTTCAGATAATTTTGTTATTAAAAAAATAAATTGGCTGTGAGCACAAAAGTGTAGCCTAAAATTGCAATAAAAATCCTGCATTTTGCATTTACTTTTTGGACTAAAACAAAATGCATTTTGGATGGCACCTTCTTTAATTTCTTCCGAGTCATTTTTTGGGGTTTGCTTTTTTTATTAAAAAATTAAAATATTTACAAATTTTAAAATTTTGATTATTTTCCTTTTCAAGTAACAACAATCATGTTTTCTGCTGAAAAAAACTCCAGTGCCTCCTTTGTTGAATTAGACGGTGGTAAAACATCTGGCAGTAATAGACAATGATTCATCTGTTATCGTTACTGCTGCTAATATTGGCAAACGATTATACACACAAGGGGATGATGTCATCACCAAAGCGGCAGTTTTGGATCCATGGTTTAAGAACCTACAGGCGATTGTTAATTTGTTACAAGTTTCTAGTTTTCATAAAACCTGTTTACAAAGATTCATAAGACACAACAGCAAGCCTACATAGAAATGAATACAAAGTAGCACCACATACAGTAATTTTAAAATAATATGCCATACAAATCGTAAATGTTGGGCACACGTCAAACCTGATTCACACTCCGATGCCGAGCCGGGACAGCAACTTTTACTTTACTGTTATGATAAAAATATAAATTTACAAATTCAAGAGTTCATTGTCCATAGTTTTGAATAATTTATTTTGTGCATTGACAACTAGCGTAACTACCGTACGCTGATATCAAGAAGAAATGACCAAAATAGTCCAACACCAATGTCACAATAAAGAAGCAGAAGACGGCAGTCCATGGGACAAAGCAGTGAAAGCCGTAGAGTCTGCTATGGACTTCCAAATGTGCAGATGATAACAGAGGATGTGTCGGAAACTGATACAAATGGTGAAGTGCATCTTGAATTTCAATCATACGATGGAAAAGAAACTGGACAAAGAGGGCAACCCATCAAACTGGTGGATACTTGAGAAGCCAAGTATCCAGTCACGGCTGAATTAGCAAGAAAATACATAAGCGCTCCAGTTGCGGTGGCCAGTGGACGAGTCCCCTCTATGACAAGGTACATTGTGAATGTTTGTCGCAGCTGTTTGGCACCAAAGCATGTGAACATGTTGGTTTTCCTTAGTACGAACTGACACTTTGATTTGCAAAATTAAAGTTGTTGAACTGTAAACTTATGCATTGGTTCTTACTATTTTTGTACTAATTTACAAGTTGACACTTGACTTGATAGTTATGTCATTTAGTTGTTAACATGTGATACTAAGATTTTTTGTAAACATGATGTTTTCCTTAACAAAATTTACAAATAAAAATTATGAACCAGTTGTTAATATAAACATGTGATTTAATATACTCTGGCTCATGACTTCTTGGACATCACATACGCATATAACCTTTATGTAATCAAAATATACATTGTTTTGGCAGGCAAGCAGGCATACATAGCAACATGTGCAGGTAATTATCGGCAAGCGTATATTTGTTTCCCAAGGGGACAATGATATAGTGAAGCGGTGCAGGATGTGCAGGCCTTAAAAAAAACAATTTTGCACCTCTCCAGCAGTTCTCTAGATCCACCAGTTGAAGGAAAATTCAGTTCTTACAATCCCCTTTTGGGAAATTTTTTGTCTCCATAGAAAGATGTTTAAAACTAGATTTTGAAGAAAATCATATTTGAAATTTCATAAAATTTACACAGGATGTAGTCAGTGGAATAAATAATCAAACTTAGTTGTCAAAACTGTGTTGCTGTTGAAATTTGTTTTATTCCAGATTTATCATAATAAATGAGACTTTCAAACAGCTGTGCCCACAGAGAAGGCATTCAGGTGCTATTACCTTAACTAAGGCAGCTTCCAAAGAGCAATCTTGAGGTCCGGGTCTGTCCAGCATGCCAGCAGTAAGATAAGCCATGCTCTCCATGGCATAGGCAGTCATTGTCATCCGTGCTATCTTCTCTTGGATCAGGCCAAACTCACTCAGTTTGGTGTTGAACTGTTTGCGTGTGGTGGCATGCTCCACGACCATTCCTTAAAACCACAAAGGAATGCATTAAATGTGAAAAAGGAACAATGTGATAAAATATTACTCTTGCCTTATACCTTTATATTATGTTCTTGCAGTTTGAAAAAAAAATTGTAATTTGTAAAAACATAGCAACTAACCCCATACTACAACCAAAATCACACTCAGACAATGGGTAGGTTTACATCACATACATGGTGTGTACTTGTACATGAAATGAGAAATTCTTTGGTTTGATTGATCCATGAACAAAAAAAATCCACATTCCAAGAACAAGTACACACTTCTTGCATATAACCCTCCTTACTCCATCTCTCTCTCCATCCAACTTGAACTCCCCACATCATACCATTTTAGTCTCAAACCCTTAGTGAAATTTGTATTTACTGAATGAGAAATGACATCATCACTGATTTTTGGTACTCCATTTAACATAGAAGGTGGCCATAGAAACTCGGACAGTGGATGCTACACAATAAAATCAAATGTTACCAACCACTGTCAAAAAAAAATCTGCAGGTACACCAACTTTTCTCCTGAGGTGATAACCCAAGATTGTACCATCCCATAGCATTACATGGCTAAACTTAGGAGCCACAACTCCCCCTTTAACATTCTTGGAACAGACACCTTGCTTCCTGTGTTTGGATACACATGGGGGAGCTTAACTTCGGATTTCTTTCTGTGAACATTTGCTCTGAAGCGAATATAATTGCAGTGAGTTGTCATCTCCTGAGTTGTATTACAACCTAGCTGGCTAGGCCACAGAAAAAAATATGGGTACCGGCCTATAGTGTTAAATGTCTAATGGTTGCTAGCAGTGGCGAAACCAGCTTTTGTGTCAGGGGGAGCAAGGGGGAGCACATGTATTTTCAGGGGGGCCAAAGCATATATTAAAATTTGTTAGTAGTATTATATTGCCTTAGGTAAATCACTTAATTTTTCAGGGGTGCAAGTTTCCCACAGGGGGGCAGTGCCCCGCCGACCCCCCCTGGGTTATGCCACTGGTGGCGAGGCACCTTCTAGAGTAGGTCTACATAGCTATCCCATAATGACAGGTCTGTGTAAAGAACAGAGAAGCTGTGAGAATGCACTGCCATTTATTCCTAATTTCAAATTACATCCAAGAAATCCTATGCTCCTGGGGAGCATCCTCCCCAGCATTCCCCCCCCGGCGCCTACCCCCCTCCTCACGGCCGCCCCATCCCGCGCGCTACCACACCGGTCCCGGGGCAGCCCCCCAAAAACCCACATCTATCCACGCCCGTGAGAGAACGTCACACCTCAGGGGCGTGCGACGGCGCGGGGGTGCGGCCGGCTCGAGCCCGGCGGCCAACCGTCATACCCGGCCGCTAGGACACGAGAGCGGGGCCCGATGGTGTAGGTGCCGACCGAATGCCCCGCCTCCACCCCGTGCTTCTCGCGTCACCGGCGCACACCACGGGCCGATCCACCGCGCCTGCTAGATGCAAGTGCCAGACCCGCCCGATAAACGCCGCAGACAGTCCACCCGCCCACCACGCGCGCCCGCTTTCGAAGGGGGCGGTAAGTCCGACGCCGTGCCGGCGGAAAACCTACCCCCCTTGCGGGGGACGGGCAACGACAACGCCGAATGTTTCGTCGTGGGATGAGGTCCAGCTCTTGCCTTAGGCTCTCTGCCCTCCTTTTTCCTGTGCGGCACTGTTGAGGATGTTCATTGCCACCTTGAAGCCCCCTCCAACCTCTCCTAAGACGTTTTCTATCGGCACTGGTGTGTCCTCAAAGTGAACTCACAAGCTTCGAGAGAGAGACATCACAACAAAATAGATTTTAAAATACCCCGATTGGCAGTCAACACCTGATGAAAACATATTATCACCTATCACAAGATGGTTTTGTCAGTGCAACATATGCCATGATCTTACTATTTCACCTTTAAGATGCCAGAACTCATGTTACAAGGTTCAAGATCTGAGAAGGTATGTTCAACATTACTGATAGGAAAGTAAATTAGATCAGGGAGAAAACATTACTCAAGCTTAACATGCACACCAGCCTGATTCTTTTGTTCTAAAAATATCGCTGGAGTACTCTAGCCATGACATCCAGCCAGTAATGTTCCCCAGGAAATTATCACGGTGTTACATAAAGGTTTTATAACATCCTCATATCGACTGATGTAAGGCTCAAAAATCTTGGATGTCCTATTTCCTTGCAGACATCTGGAAAAAACTGCTTTAAAATGTCTTTAAATGCACTAGGTTACATAAGAAAAGGAGAGTACTTTTTAAGCTGACACGTAAATGGTTGTTTTTCTCCAATTTAAATGGCATTTGGAGATAGAATTTTGAGGTAATTTACTTCGCGCTCATAAATTTCACATGATTTGCCCACTATCAGCCATACCAACTATGAGCGCATCGTTGTGCTTGGCATTTTGATGCCTCTACTTTTAGTGATTCCTGACTGAAAAAAAATTTTGCGGGGAGAGGGGGAGAGGAGGAAGTGGGAAATAGAGAGCTACATACGGCCGGTGTTAAAAAGTGGGTGTGGAGGGGAAGGTTGTCGCGTCTGTGTCATAAGTTATAATCTGGTCAATTGGTGAATTTAGCTTGTACTTTGGCATGATATGGTTTTTTTTATTTCCTCAGTGAGAGTTTAAATGTGAAAAAAATGCCCCAAAGTTGGCAGTTTTTCCATAGACTACTGCACATGAGTTATTGGTGTTTAACCAAATTTTTTTTTTTCTCTCATTCAACTTTTCCACCATACTTAATCTGATTCCATGTAGTGTGGTTGGTGTGTATTCCCGCAGGAATTTCATGCTAAAATTGATTTTGTTGCTGTTTTGGTTTCAATAGGACCTAAACTGTTCAGAAAATATGGGGCAAATTTTCCTACGGTTATGGCCCCCCTTCAAGGGGGCAATGTTAGTACAGGAAAAATTTAAAATCGAGTCAAATTGTTTTAATGTACACTAACGCGTTTGTCTCGTCATAAGGAATAGAAAAAGTAATATTTGCATAGGTTCCAACCTATAGTTAAAGCGTATAGCCCCATATGGTTCAAGGGCACCCTGTGGGGTAAACGCTCCGATGTTGTTGAAAGTGGTGGTCAAATGATTCCTTGTGTCATACTGAAAACAGAACTGCATTTTAAGTGATCTTTTGATATCACCATTGCGACATCAGGGAAATTTCTGTGACCCCCATAGACCATGTAGACCTGGCGACATTTTGCTATGTATTAGCCCAACCAACTGTCACCCACTGGAACAATAATTACATTTTTGGATCCTGTGATACAATACAAACAACTTATCACCAGTTTCAACAAAAATCCCCTGGGAGCCATATTGGGGTAAATTTTACCCCAGATTACCTTGAACCATTATGGGGCTATAGCACTTAAACTAAAGGTCGGAACCTAGGCAAATATATACTTTTTCTAATCACTTAAAAGGACGAAACATGTTAATGTACATTAAAACACAATTTTGACTCATTTTGAAGTTGTTCCGCCTTGTAGTATCATTCCCCCCTGAGAAGGGGGCCGCATCCAAAATTGCCCCATCATTTTCTGACTGTCTAGTCTCCTATTGAATGAAAAAACAGCAAGAAAACTTTAGCACCAAAATCCTACGGGAACTGTTTCATTGACATACCACCCCCACTAATTTCCAAAAGAGAATTCTAGCCAATGTTTTATTGACAAAGTAATCCTTGGGGGGGTACTCACATTTGAATCCTCTGATGCCTAATTTATCCTCTGGCTTTCCACTTGTGACCCCACCGAAACCTCTCTCCACCACAAATTCAGTGACTTTGTCTTCTTTCTCACCCTGTAGAGAATGAATAGTTGTAGATATTAATGGTATAAGGTCCCAAAGATTTCTCTTTCTTCCCAGAAAACAATTAACCAACAGATCGCTCACTTGCGAACAAACTATTTTTTAATTCATTCTGTTTTTTTTGGCATCCGTTTTTCTATACTTTCCTGACAATAACTACGGTAAGCCACAACCCCCTTTTCATTTTGTGATTTGAGGCTGACAAGTTCACCTTAGTATTTTGCAATTGTGAGAATCTAGCCATAACTGCTCCTGCTTTTGACATAAATCATTAAGTTTGAAGTCTTTTATTTTATTTGTGAGTTCTAAGCCGGGGTTATGGCCATTTTTTGTAATTCTAATCAGAACAGTGTTTTTTGGCCTGTTTACCATGGGCATGAAAAAAAAGTCATTCACAGTCCGAGGACCGCTAATGTCGCCTGTCGTCGGTCCGTATTGTGAATGGGTAGGCCTCATATGACCTTTGACCTCTATATAATGACATTGACCTCTATATGTGACCTTTGACCTCCATAAACAAATTAGGGTTCTGTGTAATATCATAAACCAATTGGTTTTATGACTTGCTTCAGATGACCTTTTGACCTTGCTGTGTGACCTTTGGCCTCATCAACAATGAGGGCTCCCATGTTGCACCTATGTCTCAAGTTTGGTTGAAATCCATCGAAGAATGCGGATATTAGAGGCAAATGTAACCCTTTTTCAAACAGACCAACTAAAACAACAACCGTGGAAAAAGTGATCCCTATATGTGTCCTTTCATGGCTAAGGCAGGTGACACCAAACACAGACAAAAGCGGAGGGACCAAATTGTGTACACCTGTCAATCTAGTATTTGCTCACCATGGCCATCGTCTTGTATGGTTTTGTCATTTAGAGAAATCATGGAGCTTGTGCGTCAATGGCATGGCAACATATTACACCACCTCAGTTACGCCAATTACACTCGCCTTTTTTTTTCTCTGCAACATTTTACTACCCTTTCCCATATCCAGAATAAATCTCATTCATAATTGGTCCTCTCCTCCTGCCACCGATGTCGTGCAAAACCTGTGGTGAGCACCAATCGTCACTGCTTGACTAGCAGAAAACGTAATTGCTTTCATGATTAAAAAAAACAATGTAGTTATTCTCTGCTTAGCAAGGCACTGGCAATTGTGTTTACATCAGTTTTTGGGCCCACTCAATGGCAGAAAAGGGTTAATTACGAATAGGTCCAGAGAGTGAGTATTTTGATCAAAGTCACTCAAGAAACACGGTTCGTAGGAAGGGGTTCTACTTGTCATTTAAGGTCAGCAAATTTTAAGCTATAATTTACGACTGGATAATATATGCAGTAGTTTTCTAGTGCAGAAAAAAGTAAGTGTGCTAAAGCCCCCATCAAATTTTCTCAAGAAAAAGAGGAAGCAAGAGTGAGGGAGAAAGAACAAAGAAGGAAAAGAGAAGGAGAAAAGCAGAAAAAAGAAAGAGGTAACAGGTAACATTAATTTGATTTTTTTCATGCAAATGCGGATTAAAAGTGTCGAAAAAGTACGCGCAGGAAAGGCTTTTTTCAGGTCTTGAAAACCCTAAAACCTCAGGAGCTTCAGGGGCTCTCCCCTGGAACCCCACCAGGGGCCCTAATGTGGGCCCTACCCCCACCCGCTAGTAGCGCGTTCACCTCGCTTCTCTCTCATGGTTTGAACACATCTTTAGTCCAGCCCCCTCAATAAATTTCCTGGGCACGCCTTTGATATTGACCTCGAATTGGTTGCCTGAACCAACATAAACAACGATGGATGAGCATAGACAATGTCCAGTGTACTGGCTCTATTTCATAGCTATTTCATATTGCGAAGATGTTTCCAGCAGCCACTGAATTATTATTGGTTACATCTCTTAATTCCTAATTACAATTTTAAGTCCCTTCCTTTGCGATGGAGCCAAAACTTTACCCCATTCACAGTAGAGTTTACTATCCACTACCGAATGTGCACTGTGCAAAAATCTCAACATTTTGGAAATTGGGGGCACTCTTCAAAAATGTGCTGTTATATTGCTTAAATAATGCTAAATAAATGAATATTCAAACACACCCAACACATTTAAAATAATATAGCAGTAATTTGTGAAGTTTCAATGATGAAATAATAAGTGTTGACACCTTCTCACTGTTTTTTTTTTAGGAATGGGCAGGAAAGAGCCTATTTCAAATACGGTTTATAACCTTCGCCCGTTGCTAGAGAAGGCCCAACACTAAAACCTATCAATTAACATCCCATCTCACCTTGTCATTTTGTGCGTCTGCTTTGCAAACCTGTGAAGATTCGGCTAATGCCAACCCATTGGAAATCCAAATCTATAAGACACAAAGTGATGACGACAGTACTAGGAGTTATCATGAAGTATACCAAATATTTTTATAAAATGGATGGCACAATAAGAACCGTATTTTGTGCCAAAGAAATGTTCACAATTCAAACAAAGACTGTTTTTTTATTTCTTTTTGCAATTTCACCAAGCACTGATCTCATGAAATTAGGGGCTGCCAATTTGTTTACCGCAAACTCTGGTCATTGATGGAGACATCAACACGACACGTAACGGGAAAAAATGAAAAAATCGTTGTAAATGTGCACCAAATAGCCGCACCAAAGTCTCCCCACCAAAAAAAATGAAAAAACACTTTCCCTGAATGAATTTCCCATAAAAATTTGGCTCATCCTATAGAGAATATACAATACATTTCCATTGCTGAAATAAAAATTTGGGAGTTTTTAAAAAAAAAAAAACAAAACAAGTTTTGAATATCACACCACCACCATAAGCTTCTTATGCTAATTAGCTAAACACACACATAACCATAGGCCATTTGATTTTTTTCCACCACAATATTTCACCGGATATTTTGGGCAATTATTAAAATTTTTTGGGCAAAACAATTTAAAAAATGGTGCTCGAAAAACAAATTCCTGTTTTCACACCTGGACTCCCCCTTATGCACTTAAGTTTAACGCTTTAATATGGAGAATTAAACGTCTGTCATACCTTTTTACTCACGTCCTCCTAAAATTAGTGATTTGGTCAGAGAAGATGTTTCATCTTAGAAACTATTTTTAAAAAACTTTTAAATTCGCATACTTTATTTGTGGGGTTAAGTGATGAACATTCAAGGTACCAATTGAACATACCTGGTACCCAGAGTTTTCCGATTTTCTAAAGTGTCTAAATGAATGAGAAGCCAACCCAAAGTGTTTTATATATATTTTGGCCAAATGGAGGTCAAGGTCCCATAAGGATTCTTGAGGTCAATTTGTGTACATTCCATGTAGCCTTGGCCAGGGTCTTTGTTGATCAATTGGCTTTGTACCACCTTATTCACAACTAGCAGCATAGATTTGGACAGCACGCTAGTTTTTGCAATTGGTTTGAGTGATGTGTGAAATGTATGTCAATACAACCGGTCCACCTCATTTCATAACAGTGGCTTTTTGCACTGATCAGGGATTTGAGTGTAGTGTAGAAGGCAATCCAACATTACTTTCTTTATTACTAACAAAATTCCTTGTCATGAGAGAATATTTCACATTCTGTATTTTAATTTTGGTGGAATTGGGACCAAATACAATAGGAGAGTCTGCTCAAAGAAAACTAGTATTATCCATGTGTAAGTTGTTTTACAAGTCCAAGCTTTTTCCCTGCGTTTTTTCGTTCTAGAAAGGACGAACAGATAACCACCCGTGCCCTCATCCAGCATTCCAACAGCAAGTCATCTACTTAAATTAATGATCACAACAGATGGGGTTGAAGGTAAAGGTGTGTCATCTGTAAACATGGATGGATTGGGCTTAAAGAGTCATCTAATTCAACAGTCATCAAATCTGGTTTATTGAGTCCATAGTAAATGAACGTCACCATCTACTTGTGCACATCGTTTGTACCATCTTGCATGTTCTAAGAGTGGGAGCTTTTAAAGATGTCATCTTTCTGAAATCGGGTCTTCAAAAAGAATTCCACACACCCCTGTGACGAGTAAGTGAATTGATAACAATGGTGCCTTGAATTGTAGCATTCAAAATGTTATTGAAAATTTGGACCTTTCAGGACTCATGGATTTAACATTTTGTTTTTGTTTGTTTTTAATTAATCACCTGGTGCTGTCATAGCACACTACCATAACTACCATTAATTTGGCAATATATAGGTAAATTCTGCAACTAAAATCACTGCAATTATCTTCTTCTTTTTTTTCTTTTAGCAGCCACCTTTATTGTATACAAACACAGCACAAAACTACATGATATGGGTGCATGCATATATTATTGAAGTACAAGCCCCCAGATATGGCCAACTTATTCTGCGCAATAGACGATAAACAGAAACGAGCCCATAATAACTCCATCACAGTTTCACCCTTTTAAACTGACCCCCGCCTCACCACGTCTCATTGCGCAAAACACAGCAACCCAAGCATGGCCATAGCTTATGAAAAACATTGTACAGATGATTTATCAAGTCCATGACAAAAATGTTTCTTAATACAAACACCTTTTGTACATGTATGAATACAAAGCACAATGAATATAATGTTTTTATACTCGGTTTTTACTGCATTAAATCCTTCAGTATTTCCCTATATAATATGATTAACATTGGCATAGTCCATAATTTTGAATTTATCCCCATATATCTTCCTATATCTTGTGTAGTCTAACTGGAAGGGCTTTAATAACACCTGTGATATTTTGAGCTTTAAATTTTTTTTAACTTCTTTAGATATCCGGGTGCCTTCCAAGAGGGTGTATGCTATTTAACTGGAATAGCCCAAATCACGCCATCATGGCCTTCATCATTTCCTGGATTAATTTGTTCATCACAAGTAGAGTGACAACACATCGTCAATTACTTGTCTGCATAACTGTATGCATGGATTTTTAAAGTTCCATACATCTAAAGTATTAACTATCCAAGCGCTTTCAAGCCTTTTTCTTTTAATCAGCCATTTGGAATTACATTAAACATTTGGGCCATTCTTTGGGATGTCACTCACGCGCCCAAAATTTTATTTGCCTCCCATAACAAAACAACATTCCTAAAGAAGTGGAAACACTCATTTTGGGTTAGGTTTTGGGCAACATTTAAACATAACTATTGTTTTCACTGTTTGCTAGATTATTTGTTTTTGGCCATGGGGGGCACATAAAGTTTGGTCATGTTTGTGACATCCAAAGAATGGCCCATTTCCCTTCAGTTCATCACCATTGTAGAAATGCCATGTGACCTGATTTTGCTAGATTCTTGCTTCAAAGTTTAAACTGAAGTGATCCGCATAATCAAATTCCCTTTTAAATTTCTCCTTCCTTCTCATTATCCACCTGATTTTCTTTCCTTTCCTCAGATATGGAAATCTCCTATCTTCATCCTACTCTGTGATCTACAAGTGTCTAAGCTTGAATTTATCAACAATTAATATTTATTCCAGCGGTTTGAAGATGGACTATTCTTTGCTTTAATCTAGCACTGAACAAACGATTATAGTCAGTGGCAGATGTGTGCAATCTACTGTTTCTTAAGATTTACTATGTTCCCAAGGGATTCTGAACCGACTTTATGATCATAAGGCTATTTCAGTGTCTAACTCTTAAATTTATAGACACATTTGTGTACCATTCTAACAGGAGGAAGATGGCAATGACTAATTGGTAATTTGATCCGCAAGTGTAATTCATTCCCTGCTATACTTTGAAAGACACACAGCATGTTGAACTGGCCCTTGCATTCAAAACCCACAGCAAATTTATAGTCCATAAGCCAGTTTCTGTACGGGCCTTAAAATTCGAGTTTGTTGCACCCACCTGGTGATTAATTTTCCACTATATCACCTTGAAGGGGTGTCCCCCTGACTAGGATTAGGTATGTTTCCGCCCCGAAAAGTTGCACATTAGCGCGTACTGCCTATTTCAAAATGGCCACCATTGTTTTATGAAAAACTGCTATTGTATTTTCATTATAGATAGAAATTTTATCCAGGACTAAACGAAATAAAGTTCTACCTTCCTTAAGTGGGCTTAAACATTTAAGTGTCCAAGATGGCCGCCGGTAGGAGGCATGTTTTGTTAAATGTACTAAAATTGCCAAATAGATGGGGTAAGAATGCGAGTAATATTTTTAGAACACCAAAAAGAGATTTAATGACATTGGTGTATTGCGGACATGATCATAACTCATGATGGTGGCGTTTGTACCCGACTCTGGGGACATAAATCAAGAAGAAAACACCCTGCACCCCTTTTGGACATATAAGAACATACGAAAACTATTGATAACATTTTCCCTTCCTCCCGCAATTTTTCTCTCGTACTTCTGGATAATTGCAGACCACTCAACACTATTGACGCTGGGAAGAAGCTGATCTAGGCAGTAGAGAGAGAGAAGGACCTGGGTAACAAGTCAGAAACCAAGATAGCACTTGATGTTCTCGACAAACTTAGGCCCACCAATATTTACATTTCCCTCCTACATATAGACAATTTTTTAAACTTCTTCAATAGTATTTTTTTAATTTGACTGGGAAACCACCCATGACGTCACTGAGTATCCTTAAATACAGACCACACCCATTTATTATTTATTGAATCAGGTTGATATGATTGTTTGTCTTCCTATGGACTATTATGAGTCAGTTTAAACTAAGGGGCGTTATAATGGCCCAGTAGTACACCCCTATATACGGCACTCTCTAAGGACAGTCATACCCCCTTTAATCATTTTTTTACATCTTTGAAAGATTTAGTGTCATTTTAAAAGTGTTGTTTTTACGTCGAAAGGACGCGTAGGGCTGCTTTTCTTCCTGATTTACGTACCCGGAGAGTGAATTAATCACCGCCATCTTAAAAACACTTCTGTGCGTAAATATAAATGCCATAAATTCTGTTTGAGCTTCCCAATATCACCAGATCTTATGCCATTTTAAGTTCATTTAGCAAAATATGCGCTCCTTGTGGCGGCCATCTTGGCCGCCTAGATGTTTAAGCCCACCTTCAGGCTTTGTTAAAAAAAAACTTGGTATCGTGTGGTCGTGGACAAAATTTCGACCTGTACTGAAATTATATGCGGATTTTTACAATACCACATCGTGGCCAACCATTTTAAATGGCACGGACACGCTAACGTGCAGGCTTTCGGGGTGGAAACTCCTAATCCTAGTCGGGGAACCAAAAAATCCCCTTCCAGGTGATATATGGGAAAATTAATCACTAATTGGGTGCAACGAACGTAAAATCTGATGATGGCAGCGTATGGACTATTATGACCAAATACCATCTCCTTCTCGAAGTTTTGTATTTAGTTATAAGACATGCTTTGACTTGCTCACAAACAAGTATGTATTTGGGTGTCAATCAATTTCTTCTCGCAGCAACAGTTCAGACATATTAATACTAACATCCCATATGTTTGTTTGTTTGTTTGTTTTGGTTAGGGTTTATATGTATCGATTAGGACTAGGTTTAGCATAACTTTACTGTTAATGGGACACTGGGTTAAGGGTTATTGTGTTAGGTTATCAGTTTTGGATTACATGTGATAATGGTTAGGTTAACCTTAGCATACTGTTCCTGACTACAATCTTTGTCACAAGTATTTGGCACACCTTGTGAAATCAGCTCTTTTACATTGACATCATTCGGGAGGATTCGGCCTTTTTGAAGTAACGGAATTGAACTTTTGGGTATCAGCTTGAAGCCTGTGCTAATCCCTAAAATCCCTCCCCCCTTCCCCACCGATCAATGTTGAGTACTGTTATGCGCACTGTAAAACACAATTTCATATTGCAAATTTGTTTCCGGGGGAGAGGGGGACAGACTTTACTGACGGTAACAATTGGTGCCACACTTTTGTCCAAGCCTTGTATTTGTTCGGGAAAAAGGTGCCGGGTTGGTTACTTGCAGGTCTGTAACTTTAGAATGCTCCAATTGGATTTACATGGAAATTGGTCAGGACTGGTGGAAATGTGATATTCTTTCAAAAGACTTGGATATTTGCCTTAAATCTATTTACAATTTAGCGACAGGTCACTTTAAACGCTCAAACAGCTATCTTAACAACCTTTTGGACCTATTAATGCATTAAATATGTAATTATGTAATTCAACAGTTTTAAAGTCAACCAAGTAAAGTACAAACCAATAGTAAAATTTGTATTATTTCTCAGTTGGGAGTGAAATGAATGTTTGTAGAAAGAAAATTCAAAACCATCATGAATCAAAGAAGTAATAGAACTAAATACCATTACTATAGCAAACATAGACTGCTCCTCATCTTCAGTAGACAGAGCACAACATGCATATTTTAAAATGGTGAGTCTTTCCATGCTGAGCTCAAAATGTATTAACTTAACTAATAAGTATTATTTTCAGTTTCAACTAATATATAAAAATTAGATATATATATATATATATAGATATATATATTATTATATATATATATATATATATATATATATATATATCACTATCCTACGCTAGGGCGAATTCTCTTTTGTTATGTACAAGAATTTGACTTTAGCAGCAAAATTTTTTCGCCTTAACGTTTTCCATTGTGTGCGATTTATTCCGTCAAAAAATAAAAAAAATAAAAATCTTTAATTTTGCAAATAAGGATAATCTCATTAGCTAACAAGAACATGAAATATATAAATCATATAATCCGGCTCATTATAGACTAATGATTATTAAATTTTTCGCCTTATTATGGACCATCTAGGAAAATATATTATATGTATGTGGCAATGGGTGTTGGTCGATGTGCCGCACAGTCTCGCGTGCATTGTCGTTTAAGAGCATCGCATGCTTGCGTGGATGTTTGAAGAGATCAGCGTATATTGTTTATTCTATTTGTAATAACAGGTCTAAACTGTGACTACAGTTACAAATACAAATTTAGATTCTCACCGTAGTCACTGTCCCAAAATAAGCTCAAGAATGCTCGAGAGTAAAGCATTCCTATTATAAAATTTAATTAGCCATGGAAATAAATAACACCACAATGTCAGTTGCATTAATGTCAGTGAAAATCAAAAATGACAAAAAAAAATCTTACAGATAACCGATTATGATGATGGGCGAGGAGAGGAAGAAAAGGAGGAGGAGAAGAAGTGGAGGAGGAGGAGAAGGGAGGATAAGGAGGAGTGGGAGGGGAGGAGGTGAGGAAGGTGAGGATATCTTATCCAATGCAACGCCGTAGTACGCTAGTCTACTCCCGTTTTTCAATGCGCTAACCTATTTATATATGAAATATTTCAATGTAGACACATTTTATTAAAATTAGCGTTCATCATGAGACTAAAAGCGTAATCCACGGTATTCATGGTGGTAATCAATACAGCTTTCGATATTTCCAACAATATAAAAGAATAGGATTACTAAACCTTATTGTTTATAATATTGGCATATCGTGCGTTTCTGATTTAGAGCAACTATGTCACTGTGAAAATTGCACCATATTATGATTATCTTTGTAATCTACTCAATTATAAAAGTTTTTAATACAACCTAAAACAACGAAATAAAGATGACTACTGCTTCGACAAAATATTTAGCAATATATGTAGAAGTCACGTAACCATACAGTTAAGCTGAGGGTGTCTTAGCGGTAATGATGTCGGACTCGTAAGCTAATGAAACTTTGTGTTGTGAGTTCGGTCCCCACTCCATGCGTTGTTTTTTTTGATGCTGTGTGTGTGCGTTGTGCTTTATTTTACTAGTAGCTATTTTTAAGAAGATCATGCACAAAGTTAGTTTTGATTTATGTTATTAACGTTAATGATTTCAGTGCTCATATCGGTAATATAGGCCCAAAATGCATTAAATTTGATTTGTGACCTGTCCCTAAGCCGGAACAAATATAGACATTTTTAAATACGTATATCAAAGTAGCTTTCTTGTGTGTATTTGTTGCCAAAATTTGGTGTTGATATCTTTATCAGTTTTCTTTTTATGGCCAAAAACGGACTTTATACGAAATATCATGTAATTGGTTAGGTGAAGGTCATAGTAAGATGTTGCTTGATTTTGTAATACTTGAGCCAACGGTTCAGATGATATAAAAATCCTTATTCTTTAGGTAATCAGGGGTACTATTTGTGGATCACTGGCGAAATGGACCATTTTAAAGTGACCGGAGGAGGGATTACGAATTTCTCTAAAATTTCATTGGGATCAGTTGTTAGACCACCTACTGAGAACATTTCGAAGGTTATTGGACAAAAGGTGCAAAAGAAAACCGCAAAACCTTGTTTTGAATGTCTGCTATCGATTGTGCTCCCTATAGAAAACCATGCTTTGACTTTCTTACGTGCACGACAGAAAACTTATAATCATATCTTATTAAAATAAAGACGGCTTATTCACTTAAGGTGCGAGCTAATACATTGGAAGCATTCCAAATATGTAAAAAAACGGGGTTCGAGAAAAATGGGGCAGGCACGCTTTCTGGAAATCTCCTCATGTTTCTTTAAGAAGTTTTACATTGTGATGTTACAATAAAAAACGTTTCGAAATCTTTCATATCCAAACGGTTGAGACTGATTTAATTGCCTTTATGTAAGGGCGCTTAGAAGTTAGAGGAAACAATCGATTCTGATGGATCAGTCACCTTTAATGAGGTTCTTAAATTTTTTGCTGCAGGGTAGTACTGGTTGAGTGATCTCATGACTGAAAATACGAACTCATTCTTACTATTACATTTAGACACGGTTGAAAAGTGCATTACTTATTAATATTTCAGTGAGGCAGTAGTTTTTATGGTTTTGCAAAAGTGATCTGCGGGCAAGTATAGATGTAACTATTGTCGGGTCACCCAGCTTTCTTGTTTACTTGGGTTTTCTGCCCCAAATGACTGAAAGCAACATTTGTCCTTGTGGGTGTGTGTGTGTGTGTGTGGGGGTGTGTGTGTGTGATGTGTGGTGTGGGTGTGTGTTGTGTGTGTGTGTGTGTGTGTGTGTGGGTGTGTGTGACTTTGGACCTCATACTGTTCGTTGCTCAGGTTAGCGGTCTTTTTGGCATTGATACGGCCATTTTATGCAAATTGACCTCCGATGGACTGTTTGATTTTTGGCGGGGGGGTCACCCTGGAAAACCCTGATAATAAACCTCAGGGTGTAGTTTCTACCTTATGCCAAACATCAGCTCATAGGTCAATGTGCGTCAAAACGCATTTTTTGTGGAGTCGGGACAGCAGAGAGAGATCTCAATTTTTAGGAGTAATAGTTGCATTTCCCCCGTGTGTGACCTTTACCTAGATGCGAGTGACCATTGTCTCATTCTTTTAGTAGTATAGATAGACTGCAATTGCACACACTTCTTAGTAAATGTGATATTACGATTCAATACGGTGGAAAACAGGTTAAGCCGCCATGAAGTAACGAATGTTCTAAGTTGTATATGAATTGAAAAGGTGCAATGGCGTTGATGAACATTTTTTAAACATTTGAAAAATTTAGTCTTTGGCGTGCCACGAAGTAAATTAAGAAAATAAAATGGAAGTCATTGTGTGACAATGTTGAGTAAGTACGTAGGCACACTGTAACACAATTTCAGATTTCAACTTTGTTCGGGGCGTGTGTGCCAACACTTTTGTTAAAAAAAGGAAAACAGTAATAATAATCTGGTGTTGTATGATGGTAACTATCAAGAGCCAAAATCAAACAATCAAATTCGTGATTAATTAACTGTCTGATTAGGTTAGATAGCCTTGTTCAAGCCACTTACCAACTCATTCATTGGTTTTTACACATCTCTGATACAAATTCTGTCATACTTCATGTGGGGCAGAAATCATGTGAATTCACGACTCCCCTCCCCAACACCCCACCACTCTCCCGTGCATATCCAATGTACCATGTCAGCGATACAGCATTTATGCATTTAATTTGACCTATTGCATCAAAAAATGCCCCTTTAATTGACCCACAAGCACTTTGATGCAATTGCGATTCACACAAAAGATGTATGGCAGAGTAGTCTTATGTAGTGAAGGAATTCTGTATATCTGATGTACTGTTTCAGTGATAGTAATTATGCATACTTAATTAGATCAATTGCATCAAACAATACCCCTTTAATTGGCCCACAAGCACTTTGACCTAATTACCATTGACACAAAAGATGTATGGCAGAGTGTTCTATCAAATAGCGAAGGATTTGTAATATCGATGACTTGTACCATTTTAGTGATACAGCAATTATGCAATATTTAATTGCTCATTTGCATACCTGAGCTGCATATATACAACTTTCAAATGGCCAAGAAGATGCACACCATGATAGGCTTTCATGCAGTGAAGGAATTTTGCATATCCGATGTACTGTTTCAAAAATACAGCGATTATGCCGATTTTTGCATATGTAATTTCTAATCAGGTCGAGAACTCTTCAATCTGCTTCCTTCCACCAAGTTACATCATTATACGCCTTATAGAACTCTAGATAACTTGTATACAAGCCTTGCGGGAAAATTTTCTTAAATTATGCAAATTAGAAACCTAATTTTACACCCAAAATCTAATCAGGTTGAGAACTCATCAACCCACTTCTTTCCACCACGTTACATCATTGTCGCCTTACTGAACTCCATATAAAATCGTACACAAGTGGTTAAACATTTTTTATTATCACATACTAACGACGATCGGACGAACGTACGGAACCTGCTCATCTCACGTCCCCATCCGAACGTGTTCGGAAGGGACATAGTCAATCTCCTCATCTGAGCCAAAAATTTCCAAATTTTTCCTAAAAATGTTGAAATTTTTAGGAAAACAAATGGCAAATTTGTGTTAATTTTAATATAATTTGTGACATTTTTAACTAGTTGTAAATTGTTGCCACACTTTGTCCGTTTTTTTTTTTTACGGGCACAAAACTTGGTATAGATATGTGTCCCTATACCAGACTCCAATGTTCTCAAAATTTTTTGAAATTATTCAAATTTCTTCAATCTGAAGCAAAAAATTTTCCAATATTTTCTAAAAAGGGTTTAGATTTGTGCCAAATAATACAGCATTCAAATTTAACCATGTGTGGCATCTGCCAGCGCGGTTTGTTAAAGGCACGACTCAGAATTTCCTGAGAGTCGTGCCTCAATTCCAAAAAAAATCGGTTTTTTGCATGTACATTAATGCTTGTCTCCATATACTAATCCCACTGTGTGAAATTGCTAAGTTGGGTATCGATAATGAGGTAAGAGAGGGTTGAGGGGGGTGGGGGCTTCCCTCTCCTTCCTTCATATTAGAAAATCACAACTTTGTTATAAAATTCCGGATCCGGAATTTGTGTTAATAATACACAGTATCCTATGTGACTGTAATAGGGACTACACTAAATGTTTACTCTGCATCAAAACGAAAAAATCCGATACACCTCAAATTTCGGAATTGTGCATTTTAGGTTACTATCTTTAGTTCCAGTTGACTATTTTTCATTATTACACAAAAAAATAATATTTCGAAATCTCTGAGTCAGACTTTAACCTGGGAGGGTCACATCACCAACACATGGGACACTACCCATGGACCATTGTATCTAAGTGGCATGAAAATTGATCAGCATATGTGGATACACCAAACAATTTAATAATAGCGACCATTTTTTGGCCATGACCTCTAGATGACCTGACCCACTCTTGAGAGGGTAACTTGTGGAGCACTACCCAAGGACAAGTGTCATTAAAATGTGTGCACGTATGTGGAGCAGTGGGCAATTATGTTCAGGGTTACCATTTGAGTCAACATTTTTACCACAGACACACAAACACTACCAAAGAAATTCTTATGTACCCTCTTGCAGACAACATAAAAATTGCAAATTTGTGTTAAATTTGGCCCAAAATCTGCATCTCTGGTATAGCTATGGGTCCCCTTTTCAGCAAAAATTGGTATAGCTATTGGTCCTACTTCTAGACTCTCGGATGCACGTCCCTACCCAAACCAACTTGAGACCCCCCTCCCGGTATACCTCCGACTACATACCTTGCCACCATTGAGTAAAAAATGCTTGCCATCAGCACTCAGTGTTGCTTTGCTCTGGATGGATGCAGCATCACTCCCACTATGAGAGGGAAAAAAGGAAATCATCACAACACCTGAAGTCAAAACCTACTTCACTTAAGGGCAGTGTTAACCTTGAGTTTCCGAGTATCTATTTTGGTTTGTAACTTTTGCAAATATTTGATTATTGTATGTAAAAGTATACATTTCTAGAAAGAAAATTGGACGATGAACCCGATGATGGCATCAGATTAATGTAAAACTTTCCGTATTTTGAGAAAAATACTAAAAAAACATGATTTTGCCCCAAAATTTTCAGACAGCATAACAAAAACAATTTGAATTTTCATGATTTATGTTATTTTTTAGAAACAAGACAAATTTGTCTAGGGACGTTTTTTTCATTTTTTAAAAATAGAGCTTACTTTCCGAAATATAAGGAAAAATGTCAAAAAAAACGTGATTTTTACCTTTCTTTTCCAAAATTTGAGTATATATTGGAAAATATCTTTTAGTTAGAAATCGGAAAATGAAAAATTGAAAAAACCGTCCCTAGAGAAGACCGATTGCTATCGTAGAAAAGATAAACCTTACATTTTTCTTCGGTATTTTTGGAGTTATCTTGTCTAAAAATTTGCCAAATTTCGCGAAAATTGAACACTGAGAAAATCTGTGTTTTAGTAAAAAAGTGACTTTTCACGCCATTTCAAGATGTCTCTTTCTTAAATAAATTTACCTTTTAACTTCAAAATTTAATATGTTGTGCAAGTGATGAAAATACATCTTTATGCACTATTGAATCAAACCTCTTTTGTCTTCAACTCTAGAAATCAGAATTGAAATTTCATCTGGTCTAAATTAGCGCCTTGTTTACATTTTCAAATATTATTTTTCGTTTTTCCAAGATGCGTTCGCGCAAAAGTACATTAAAACACGCGCACGCTTCATTACGCAGCAAAAGTTCACCACGCGACGCGATGCTGCGCCTTGCGCCTGACGGCGTGTAATGTGCTTAAATTCCCGCTGTTAAGACCATGTGGTTTTTGTGACTTTAAATGGTCAATAGCTGATTTAAATCGGCAAAAAAATACAACTCAGGATTGTCTGCATTGGATAACCTTTGTTGGTAACGATAGAACACAGGTTGATGTTTAAAATGGTGCCAAAATCAGAAATTTGTGTAAAAACAAAAGCACTAGGGATGACACTGCCCTTAAGAGTGGTGTCAAAGGTGCAAACCAGACGAAATTTCAAAGAGGGCTAGTTTACAGCTGGACCTGAAACAATGTACTTTATGTAATCTGGTGGTAAAGGCACTTGCCTGAGGTTCAAAGGGTCCCTGATTCAAATCCGGAGGGGTTACTTGCTGGTACTCATTTCTGGTTTCAATTTATACAATGAGACATTTATTTCAATCAGGATACTGATCTGCTAGTGGTTCATTTGGAATTAAGACAAACCATGAAAGCATCTCATCCTGCAGAGGGGCGATGTTGAACCTTTCAACCCTGGTAATTCTGTGTAAGTTTTAACACATTTAAAAGGTGCATTTCGTGACCCCGGCACTTTCTGTTTAATTCATGTTTCAGTAGATATCCTTGAGAAAAGCTTATTCATAAAATTTTAATTTCATTCCGATCTTGCTGGTATTTGTGTTATGTGTATAATTATTGGCTTGTTTCTGATGGTCCCATAGGCCACTGTAACTTCAAATTTCTGTCCGTTAAAATACAAAATTGTGGGATTCTTGGCAGATACGACATTAGACAAGATAGGCCATGTGCATGATTACTTATGAAACGGTTCAGATGATCTAATAACCAAACTTTAAAATATTTGAGGTCAAATCTGGGGACTAGGTTGTGGATCTCGAAATGCCCCTTAAGTTTTTGTTTGGTGGCTTTTAAGAGCCAGTCACCTCAATCCATTGACTTTTGACACAAAAGACTAGGCTTGGTTGGACTCTTTGATGTATTTTAGGCCGATTCTGAACACGATCATGAAATACATAATTTTGACATTTTCCTTTCCCCTTTTAGGTGGATCATTGATAGTGCCTGTCAGGCCCAAATGTGGTTGCAACCCCCTAATTCCACAAAAGGGGTAAGGACTTACTTTTGGCTGATTTTTTTTTAGAAAAAGGCCCACAATTTGAGAAAATCATGGACTAAGAAAAGTCCACTTTGTTGAGAAAGTTGTGCTAGTGGTAAGTCTGCAGAGCATTGTCGGCACCAACCTCTTTTTTTGGGGGGGAAGTGAAAATTTTGTTTTTGGGGAAAGTGGGGGGGGCAAAAGTGAAATTCTGGGGGGGCAAAATATCACAATTTTGGAGATTTTTAACCATTTTGGCCCCAAATGGCTAATTTTCCCCCAAATTTGGTGATTTTTGGTCCCCAAATTGCTGATTTTTGCCAAAAATTTTTTTTTCAGTCGGGGGGGGGGGGGGGCAACTGGGGTGAGGCAAGAACACCATTTTGACCCCCCTGGCAATTCAAACCCGCCACTGCTGCAGAGTGAAGGCCACATGGTTAAGGAAATACAACCTTTTCCCACAGGGATTGCAAAAAACGTAGTGGACACTCTCATTTGTATTTGTTTATCTAGATCATGACAAACAAGGTCCACCCCATTTTGACCTCTATTGATCTCGCGAATTTTAAAATATGTTAGACGGCGCAAAGTGTTTTTGTGCAGTCTTTGAGGCAAGACGAACCAATTTTGAGCCCATAGTTTAAAGAAATCAGAGCAATATTTAGATTTAACATTTCTTGATGGACCTTTGACCTTGACGAATTTTGGTCTTATATCTCTATAACCATAAGTTGTACGTAGTACAAACTAGACCTTTTTTATCCTTGTAGCCAAACCCAAACAAACACTTCTGTGGTTACCTTTTTACAGCAATCAAAGCATTTTGAATTTTGACAGCTGTATTATGATTTTCCCCTTCCCTGGTTTCCACCCACACTTTCACGAGGGGCCCCCCGCTAAATTTGTTCCTTAACCTGCATAGACGACAATCCCACTTAGGAATGATACTCTCTCTCCACATCACGGAATTGCCCCAAATACCCAACTAGCTGTGGGGCATTCAAGGATAGGTGGCAATTTCGACATTTTTTTGCCTCGAGGTTCCCTCTCATGGGCATTTTGGGCTCAAAAGATATAAATAGTTCATAACTGTATAACTGAGAATGCAGTAATGCATGGCTGCCTCTGAGTGCCTACTGGTATTTTCCTCAGGGTATTTCATTGTGTAGTGTTTATATACAGGTATATGATATTCACTTTATTGTTAACTAACTTTTTTTTTACCTTGAGGTTCAGTAAGACAGAATGCTGCGAGTGTTCTCCTGTTGCAAGCTTGGGAAGATACTTTGCTTTCTGTTCATCATTGCCAGCTATAAGAATACCCTAAAAGACACATTCAAACATGTTTTGAATGTACCATTAGGCAGGTAAAATCTGCTATCCTGCTATGAAAAGAAACCTTTCATGTGTTTTGTAATTAATGTGCACTTGTGTCATGTAACAATTGACAAATAAATTTTTACAGTCTTGTGTTATACAGTGGCATGAAGATACATTCATTTCAAATCTCATATTACATCATTATACACTTTTATTATACCATATACGTGTTAGGGAAGAAAGACCAGAAGCAGGAAGAAACCAAAGTACCCGGAGAAAATCTGTGAGGCTGAGTATGGACTGGAAACCAAACGCACATGAAATCACAGGTTGGACCCTGGGACTACAGTGATGCTAAGGGCTGGAAGTTGGCCAACCCGCCAACCCAACTGCACTACCCTCCCAACCCCCCAACCCCCCGGGCGTTTGGGCTCTTTAGCTGCCGAATGTGAATTAAAAACATTTGGGGTGGCATTTTAAAATCATGTTATGTTTTTGGATAATAAAAAAAAAAAAAGTAAATTGTCGTGCCGAGCAAGCTCATGCGCGGAGTGCCCATCTCTCTTTCCTTAGCGTTTGGGCCAGACTCCTCCGTATTATTTTTGCTGTGAGGGGTTCGCCACTCCTCCCGCACAGCGAGTCTGTTACTTTCCCAGCATTGAATAATACTGGTACCCATTTATACACCTGGGTGGAGAGGAGTAATTGAGGTAAAGCGCCTTACTCAAGGGCACAACACGTTGGCCGCAGTGGGACTCGAACCCACGACCTTTAGAGTGCGGGGCGAGCGCTCAATCCACTGGACCACACGTGCCCTCACACGATAATATCATGATTGAATACAAAGCCGGAAAATATGATTACATGATATATATCAACCTTTTAATTTAAGTCATACACACAATACAAATCTGACATACTATTCATAGATGAATAGTGTACCAACAATTGTGTAAATAGCAAGAAATTTGTCACAATGTAACAAATGTCACACCTGGGGACACCATGTTACATCGCGACAGCAGCTGAATACCTTAAACATTTGAAGCAAACTTTCGAGTTTTTGTGAACTTATTTTGACCCCAATGTTCTGTTATTGAAGTCAGATTACGCTAGCTTTTAAAATAAAACACTAAAGGGTTACCAATGTAACAGGAAGACCATGTTAAAACTTCATGGAATGACCCACGTTTGTATTTATATCCTTACCTACAGGGTGTTTTGAACCAATCCCATAATCCATTGCAATTTGCCTATACTGTACTGTACTAAGCACATGTCAGTACTTACGGATAAAAAGTGTTCAAGTATAAGGACCACAAAACATTTCATGATCATTATATAAATTATCTTTGCAAATCTAGCGCTTTGTAGGTTAAAATTAGTGTAAAGAGTCTCAGGGTTTTTTATGTGTTAAGAATAGAATTTTTGTGAGATCACATGACCTTATTGAGGTGAAATTTTCCAAAACTGGTGCATTGTGGGATGGAATCAATACCTCCCCTGATCCTTACTTTGAGACCAATAGCTTGATGTGCTGCTAGTGTGACTGCAATAGCTCCATCTAGCGATGTCACTTCTGCTATCCTAGCATACTCTGTGTTAGACAACTCAAGACCACCTGTAATAACCAACAATATTCATTTCAATGTCTTAGCAATCATGCTACACAATATTTTCAAACTTTGGATCTGTATTTTTAAAATGCTATCATCTTAAAACTTGCTGTCGGGCAAACTTCTGTATGTAAAAAAAAAGGTTGTCTTACCATATTCTTGTGGTATCTGTTGCCCAAAGAGCCCCAGATCCTTGAGTCCCTTCAAAGTTTGTTCATCTATCTTGGCATTGTGATCTATTGCTTTGGAGTCAACTAAAAACAACAGAAAAGGTTAAAACTGAGACTTACTTCAAGAATATAAATTCCCTTCCTCTGTACAGTGACATAAGTGCACAATTTTGTGACCACACCATTAAATTGCATGCAGCGGTTAAAATCACTAGTATGATTAAGCGAGCGGTTGCATCCCCAAATTCCACAAAAGGGTCAGAAGGTCCACTTTTTTGCTCATTTTTGATGAGGTCCAAAAATCTGTGTAAAGAAAAATTGACAAGAAAGTCCACTTTTTGGCAATAAGATGTTCAAAAGGTCCAAAGGGCCATTTTTAGGTGATTAGGTCATTTTTTTAAAATTTCCCCCCCCCCCCCCCAATATAAATCCTGCATACAGCCCTGATCTTATTTCCTAGTAAAGTATGATTACCATCAATGGTGGAGCAAGACCACTTGGAAAGCTACCCCAATTCGTGTTGCAACATTGGTCTTTTGGTACAGGTGTGCGTCCACCGGGTAAAAAAATCGACCCATGTTTATAGTGACCAAATTGTACAAAAATATGACCCATTATTATAGTTGGTTCCGAAATTTCGACCCATTTATATAGTTGGCTTTGAAATTTCGCACCATTTTCATAGTAACCTTATAGCAAAATCGGCCAATTTTCATAGTAACTTTTTCCGAAAATCAGAAAAATCGACCATTTTCATTGTGATTTTACCGAAAATCAGAAAAATCAACCCATTTTCATAGTAAATTGCGACCAAAAATTGAAAAATGGACCCATTTTTATAGTAGCAATGACCTCAAAAAGTGACCCATCTATATAGTAGCATGGTGGGAAAAATGACCCATTGTTATAGTAAGGCGTGAAAATGTGACCCATATCGGCGGCACATATGTACCTACCCTTTTCCACTGAGTACCCCCCCCCGGCTGTATGTGACATTAACACAAACTAGGCAGTATGAATAATTAGTTTTCTACTTACTCCCTTCTGTGAAGAACTTCTCTATAGGTTCACATCTGATGATATCATGAACTGTTCTTCTGTGATTCAGGGTATGGGAACACAGCGTTCCTGTATGGATCACAGAGCCAAATTACAATTAGACCTAATAGGCACAACCTGGGGGCAATTAGGGAATGTGTTTTTTATAAAATGATGCCACCAAAGTAAATATGGAGAATAATCATTTGTACACTTATAAACTATGGGCATGTCAATTTTATTTTTAACACAATCAAATGAGGTCATAAATTTGTGCATAGGATGGGATGCTCAATATCAATTTCTGATGCATCTTGTGTATTTCCACAAAAAATCAAGCCTTTTCTTTGAAATATATCCAAAATTTTCTCATCAATGATAAATACATTAATAATATTGTTCAAAAATGTAGGAATGTAGGGTGGTGCTGCAGAGCAGAGTCCTACCCAACAAAATGTTTGGTTTCCCAACGTGTTTGGACAAAACAGATGTGAGTACCATCATCCGTGCTTGGTTGAGCAGTAAGAAAACCGTGCTTGCTTTCATATAATTTTTAATCTCAAAAACAATACAGATGACTAGTTCAGCATTGGGCCTTGTGTTTTCAGTTGGGTCAAATGTTTTATGGAACAAGAAATCAGGGAAATAATTGACCTTGGCAAATGGCCTTGCTTCCATTATCTAAGCAAAACTGCCTGAAAAAATACCATTTTTGAGGGATATGTAATACACAAAAGATGCACTAAGCAATTAGAGTGAGTGAGGGTATTAAAATTTAACGACAACTCAACACAATTGTGTATATCGTGTCATTACGTTTTATAATTATATTACGTTTAAAAACATCAACTTTAAAACATACATCACAATAAATACAATCACCCCCTTTTTTAAAAAGTAAAAAATATTTATACAAATCGGCCCCCTTCCATTCAGAAAAATTTATAACCTGAAGAGGCCTAATATCTTGAAATAATGTTTGCAAATCTGGGACGGAACTATAATATTTTCTACGAATAAGCGCATAATCAACGCACTCAGGTAATACATGTTTCACAAAAGAGCACAATCACAAGGACACCACCGAGGGATGGCTCACTTCTAAGCAAATGACTATGGGTCATATAAGTATGACCCATTTTACATCGGCTTAATACACAATCTCGTCCCTTCGTCCAATCAAACCTGAACTCCCAACAACTCCAACAGTGGTGAAAGCAGAATTTTATTATTAGGAATGAATCCCACAGCCTTGCCACTATTTTGATATAGCTATTAACTGAAAGCCTTAAAATCTGTAAAGGGATTCTCAAGTTTGTTGTATCATATTAAGCGCTTCTTCGCCAATACATCAACCTTTTCATTGCCTTGAATTACCAATGTGAATCGAAGAATCCACGCCTAAACAACGATTGTATCAATGAGACAAATTGAAGAATACTTCAAAACAACTCAGCAAATCCAGGGGATGAAGAAATTCTATGCCTGTTCAAGCATTAAGACTAGATAGTGAATCAGTGAAAATATAATGAAGGTTTGTTTACTCTCATTTGAATTTCAGCTATTCTAAGGCCAATTAAGTGCATCCCTAATTCAGCAGTTTGAAATGAGCATTATCAGGGTAACCTATCTGACGATTGATCACGCCCGACTCTTAAAACAGCTGCCAGCAGCCCTTGTCCAAACTTAGGAACATCTGAATAAATAGCTCGATGCTTGATGATATTTATGCATAAGATCATTCAAATTTAGCTGAAAAAAAAAGATCATTCAGTTTTAGACCCTTATTATATTGACATAAAGTTAGGTCAATATCAAGTTAACATTTTGTCCAAAGGAGAACTAATAGGAAAATCAAATGAAGCAATGTTATCAGCATTAGGGCATACCTGTGAAAATCCCTCTTTTATCCGGATTCCAAAAGATGGAATAGATTGGTTTACTAGGTATGAAGTTGGTAAATTTAGGAGAAAAAGTGCTCTCATGTGTTGGGATATCAGCATTACTTTTAAGTTTTAGAGCTAGTGAAGAGCTAATTTTTACATCTTAGATGCAATGGAGGTCATTAGCTCGACATATAAGCTTGCATAGGAGGAGTAGAAGAGGTACGAAAAGCACCCAAGTATAGTTGTCGAAGAACTTGATTCTGAATAGTTTCAGTTTTTCAAATATGAATTACGAGCAGAACTATAAACAATGCAACCATTAATCCAATTTTGATGCACAAGTGATCTATAAAGCGAAGCAAAACTGAGCGATCTGCACCCCCGTCCATCTTAGAAACTACTTAAAAGATTCAGACCCTTTTGACATCTCTTCCGCAAATAGTCAGTATGAGCTTTGAGTTCACTTTACTGTCAAATATTAAGCCCAAGAAGTTAGTTGTGTGAAACCACTGGAATACGAGAACCATTCAATTTTAATTCTGGATCAAGGTGAAGGCGTCTTTTGATTTGCACAATGCATACAAACAGTTTAGTTTTAGAGAAACGGAAACATTTTCATCGCCCACTGTTGAAACTTATTCAGGCAAATTTTGCTTGTCTTTCATAGAAACATATTTGATGACGAATCGGAAATAGAGAAATCTCTACAAACAAATGACTCTCCATTCCTGCAGTGAACCTTGGCAATATATTAATTTCAAAGAAATAGAGTAACAGAGGGAATACTACCCTGTGGAACACCCATCTCCGTGATTATGAATTTCTGATAAGACGGTTCCCCACGAACCTTTAAAAAACACGATATGTCAAAAAATTCTTAAAGAAACAAGGCAGTTTACTCTTAGTCCTAAATTATGCAAATACTTCAAAAACCATATTTCCAAGTAGTATCATAGGCCTTCTCTAGATCAAGAATACCGACACACATGATGTCCTCTAACAAAAACAAATCACGGAAATAAAAAGATCAAGACGAACACGTTGGTCAAAGTATACGGCCCTGCCGGAAACAACTTTGACACTTAGATATCGTCCATTACTTTCAAGAACCAAACAAGACGAGCATTAATCACCCTTTCCATGGTCTTACACAAACAGCTAGTAAGAGAGATTGGACGATAATTGTTGCCTTGGTCGCATCTTTCCCTGGCTTCGGAACAGGAATAATTGTAGCCTTCAGCCCATACATTTGGGGAACAACCCAGACTCCCATATATTATTGAAAATAATCAAGCAAGACAAGAAGGGATTCTTGTGGAAGTTGCTTAAGAACTTGAGAATGGATTTCATCTGGTCCAAGTAGCAGTATCATGACATGTACTAAGAGAGTCATTAAGCTAAACATGCTAAATGACACTATTATACTCCTCTGCATCATGGATGAAAAATCTAATTTTGTGTCAGCCAGTATGTATTTTTAATTAAATCT